>JAVIWB010001260.1:0-210568 GCA_031893035.1 Dermolepida albohirtum | reverse complement strand
AACGTCATTAAAATAGGTAACTATAGGTCAAAAGATTATAACCATCAAAAGGAATGAATTTAAAAAACAAAAACATATAGGTTTTTTATATAAATAAATTAAAAGAATTTTATTTATTTACCGGCACACCCCAGTGAAACAGAGTCGATATTTGTTTGGTTTTCGACAATGTAAGTCTAATACGGCTGTGCGGGTTTAGCCGTGGATTCAGGTGTGACACTGTAATTATTATCTGCTGATGGTGACTTAGTTGTCAAAATACGTATACGGAAAACGAAAAGGTTGTCAAAAGGGGTTTTATGAACCTTTAGTGATTATTATTCCATTAAAATTTGTCTTATAAATATTGCTAATTATACATATTAGTTGTGTACATTTAAGTTAAAAAATATTAGTTTTTCATTAAATTATTATCTTTTTATTCATGTTTATCTACTGACTTATTTCTTTTATTAAACTTATCTTTCCTAAAATTTATTTACGCAACTATTAAAACTTTATAACATAACAATATACATATACAATAGATATTTGAATATAGATGTAGAATGAATATTCTATACGCTACTATTTAAATATCCAATATACGAGGGTAATTTTTTCAAGAATATGCATGTCAAACATTTACAAATGTTACAACACGTATATCTAAGTAGATGTAGATTGTTTAATAGGTTGAAAACAAAACTTAAAATACCATTTACTATAATTTAAAAATATTTTTTAACAGTCTCAAGACCTGATGAGCTATTCGCAGTCCTACCAAATAGGAAATTTTCTAATTCTGTTGTGTGAACGTATACACAATAACAAAGTGCCCTCAATAACTGCCATAGTTTTCGTATACAGGCAACGACGACCAGCAACAAATAACCTTCCTTCCTTTATTGTTGAGCCGGTTAGTTCGTAAATACGATCGTGTCCTATTCGTGTCGACAGATTCCAAAACGGAGTCTCTCTCAGTTTCTCGTGCGCTTTTACTACGGCCATGTTTTGAAACTTAAAGTGTTATATCGGTCCGTTCAATGTTTACGTATGTCTTAGCAGTGGTTAGTTTTTCGTTATGTTGTATTTTTATTGCGATAGTGGTTAATAAATTATATTTTATCTACAATTGTTAGAAAATGGATGACATGAGAAACGGTGTCGTATTAATTAAATGTAAGTTCTATTGTTAATAATTCTTACGCTTTCAGTATATTAGGTGTGTGTACTACACGTAAAACTCTTCTGTTAAAATGCGATCCGAGGAGTTACTTCTGGAAATGTTCAGTAACCCCACGCTGTGTTGTGGATTACTTCTATTGATATCGGTGTAACATACGTGCTTATTAATACTTTGAAGACAAAGTTTTAATTTTAGTCACTCTACTTTGATATACCTATTCAGCAGTTAAACTGATTTTCGATTTCCTCTAAATTAAGTTCTTTATTTTTTCTCCAATATTTCGCCCATTAATTTTTTAGACTTTTTCAGGGTAAACTGCAATAAAACATTTATTATTAAATCTATGAACAGAAAAGAAAATCCTGACATATTTTTTACATTTTTTTATATTCTGTGAGTATACAGATCAAAATATTTCGATATTTACATTTAGACTAGATTTTTAAATTAATAGTGTAATAATTTTCTATAAATATTCCTTTAGAAACGTAATAGATAATAGAAAAGATAAAATATGTAAATATTCGTTTATACATATTTTCAAAAACAAATTGTCTTGTAGTACAAAATGTATGCGATACAATTTTCGGTAAGCCTATTTTATAAAATAAATATGTATAATAATAAATTAATTGAAATATATCAAAGCGTTTCAACTAGGAAAATAAATTTTAACAAATACCAAGAGTTATTTTGTTAAAAGTCTATCCGAAACACCAATATTATATTTTATTTGTATTTACTTGCTATTGAAATGTTAAAAATTCATAAAAAAATATACAAAGTATGTTTAATAAAACGAAAGTGCTTAGATCACACTAATGCCCTTAATAATAATCAATTAACTTTTTCTTAATTATAAAAACTATACTCTTTTTACAAAATCTAAATAAGCATAATTTTAACATTTTAGCACTTATTTTTAACTTCAGCATGCTTAATTAACATTTAGCGCAATACACAATCTATCTAAGTATCCACATTTAACTAATTCTGAAAAATTTTTTTAGACAACGCCTTATTACGTAACTTCTAAGATTTTTAGTAATAAACAATACAACTTCGCATTTTAAAGAACTGTACTGTAAACTTAAAACTAAATTAGACATTGTACATACACTACCGTCCATATTAGTTCGGACAACTAGTGAAATTTAGGAAACTCTTTTAAAAAATAATATAGTTGCGTTTAAACATAAATAGTACATTTACATTAGGCCCAACGAAATTTATATATAATTCCTGGAATAATCCGTACCGCCATAAATACGATAATTTTTGAGATAATATTACAGAATATATATATTATATTGTGTACCGAAATATGCATTAGTTTTCAAATAAACTTGCTAGCGTGCGCATCACTGACCGTATTTTTTATGTTAACTTCTTAAAATGCCGAGAGGAAAACCGACAAGTTTAGAGAAACTTTCTGTAATTATTGCTTCTCATGAAGAAGGCTATTCAGTGTGTCAAATTTCCTAAGAGACACATATTAATAAGTTGATTGTTAGTGATATCATTCGGCGACATAAACGCACGGGCAGTTTAAGAGATCCGGCATATTCAGGTCGTAAGCGAATAACATCTCGCGTCGACGATGAGCGTATAAAATTGCTGAGTAAACGAAATAGGAGACTAATAGCACCCGAAATCGCCGCAGAAATGAATCGCGCCGGTGCAAGAAAAATTTCTGTTACTAGGGTGAAAAGAAGATTAAAAGCTGCAAATCTTCACTGCCGTGTTGTTATAAGAAAACCCTTACTTCGACAGGAAAACAGGAAAAACGACAACAATGGGCAGAAACACACAGAGATTTGGCACTGGATGACTAGAAAAGGATCTCATGGACTGATGAATGAAAGTTTGAAGTGTTTAGACAATCAAGGCGTGTTTTTGCAAATAGAGCGAGTGGTCAAACAATGCTGCAGGATTGTATAGTGCCTGAACTTCTTCATTGGTTGACGGTTAAACAAGGAAGAAGTTCTGTGCTTGTTTGCGGCACAGGCGATTTGAAGCGAATCGAGGGTATTTTGTAGAAGAAGGGTTATTTGGAAATACTGCAAGAAAATGCAATACCATCGGGGCTACGTTTAATCGGCGAAAATTTTGTGTTTATGCAAAACAACGTCCACAAACACTCAGCAGTAATATGTAAGAATTATGTAAATAGCGAAGAAAACAATAATACCTTACAACTAATGACATGGCAACCACAAAGCCCCGACCTAAACCCAATAGAATTGTTATGGAATGAATTGGACAGGAGAGTCCGAAAAGTGTGTCCTACCTCAACAAATCACTTGTGGAACATATTGCAAGAAGAATGGAATAGTATACCAAAAAGAGTCTTTGAAAAACACGTGAAACGGATGCCTCGAATTGTACGGGCTGTTCTTCGCCCGAAAATCTATTTCTTCGATGAGCGGAATGTTTAAGATACCTTTGTTTATTTAATTTTAGAATTACTTTTTTTATTATTGTACTTTATAAACATCTATAAATAATAATGCAATAAAAATTTTAAGTTTTGACATAAATTAGTTTAACTGTTTTCCCTTTTTTTGAATTTATTCGAGTATCCGAACTAATATGGATGGTAGTGTAGATGTTCTGATAAATGAACAAAGAAGTTCTGTTTTCATGAGTTGTTCTATTAATTGTCAAAAATCATTTTGTTATTAATATATTTTCTACAACTTTAATAAAATATTTTCTTATAAGCAAATCCAGTATTAATTACTGTGCGTCTTCTACCTATTTTATGAACGTACCAAAATGATCGATTGTGTACTTTTGGCCTAATTTTCAAATAAGATGGTAGCATTGCACTCACTTCCAATGACATTTTTGAATTATTATTTATTCCAAAACATATTTAATATTCGCACACAACCATCATGCTACACGTAAATACAAGAATTTCAGAATATAAAAGAGAAAGGCATTCGTTAAAAATTATTTTACTTCAAGAATATACTCTATTTATTGTAATTTGTAATAAATGTTAGAAATATTCTCCACTCTGTTGCATACAAATTAATTTCATATTGTCAAAAACGTTATGAAGCTCTTCTTGTTTCAGTTCCCGCTGGTTGAGTTGGGTCGAATCATAAGATCGCTCCCCCATCTACCTTTCGGTGCAGGGGTTAACATTATAATATACATTATGTCTTATGTACAATGTCTCTCCACAACTTCCTATCCTTGATTGTCCTCTTCTGTGTAAGGCTTTTGCTATTAATTTTACCCATATTTCTTTTGGTCTTCCTGATCCTCGTTTTGTTTTTATTCTAGCTTCAAAAATCCTCCTTGCTGGTATCTTATCTTCCATACGTTGTAAATGGCTTCATCAGCTTAGTTGCTTTTCCTCAATATATTCCATTATATAACCTATATGTAACTCCTCTCTTACGTCTGTGTTTCTTTTCTATCTTTCCGTGTTATCCCTTTACTGCCTCTTAGGTATTTCATTTCTAATGCTTGCGCTTTGCTCTTCAAGCTATTCGTTAGTACCTATGTTTCACTTCCGTGAGTAAGAACTGGCCTGTAGATTGGTTTGTAAATAGTCATCTTGGTTTTCGTGCTAACTTCTTTCTTCTAAATTACAGTAGTTCGCAGTGAATAGTAGAGCCTAGATGCTTTGTCAATTCTCTCTGTTATGTCCATGTCTTGATTACCATTTCTATCGATGGTTACCCCCAGATACTTAAATTGTGAAACCTGCTCTATTTTTTTGTTTTCAATATGTATATATATGTTTAGTGTCTCTTCAGTCAGTTTTTTGCGATGTTACCATTACTCTCGTTTTCTGTGTATTTATTTTCATTCCACACACCTTTAATGAGTTGTTCCATATTGTTTTGGAGTCCTTGTTCACTATTTGCCAAAACTACCAAGTCATCCGCATATATGCATTCAGAGATGTCTATCGGCTCCATGTACCTGTATCCTATATTTAGTTTTCTTTAATGTGCTTTTGCAATTTTGCAAAACTTCATCAATGAATATGTTGAACAGTACCGGGCTCAGCACTCCTTCCTGTCTTAATCCGTTTATACTTACAAAACTTCCTGAGGTTCTGTTATTACTAATTATATAGTTGATATTTTCTCCGTACATACTTTTCATGGCTTTGATTAATCTGTCGTCCGCTCCTCTTGAGGATTCTCCATACAATTTTCCTAGGAACACGATCAAACGCTTTCTCTAAGTCTATGAAAGCGAAGAATGCGTTTGTCTTGCTCATTAAAGTTTTCTCTATTATGTGTTTTATCGTGAAGATATGATCATTTGGACTTCTTCCCTTTCTGAAAGTACTCTGAGCTTCATCAAGCCTTGTCTTTGTAAAACTCTTCAACCTGTTTTCCAGTACTCTCTCATACACTTTGGCTGCTGTTTCTTAGTATCATTAATCCTCTATAGTTGTTACAGTCCTTTGCATTTCCCTTTTTGCATATTGGTATTATCGGTCCTACTTTCCAGTCATCCGGTATTGTTCCACTTTGCCATACTTTTCCGCAAATTTCCCATAGCCATCTTAAACCCTGCTCTCCTAGGTTTTTTACCATCTCTGCAGTTATTTTATCATGTCCAGGGGCTTTTCCATTTTTAGACATATTTATGTATCTCTTCATATGTGATTTGTCCTAGTGTTTCTTCATATATACATGTTCCTATTTGATCTCCGTCCTCTTTGTTCTAATCGTCTACATCATTTTTGTTGTATAAAAGTTCTTGAAAATGTTCCTTCCATCTTTCCATAATTTGCTTATCCTCTGTTAATATCACTCTATTCTTGTTTAGTATTGTTCTGTGATGGTTATATTTTCCTGTTCTGACATTTTTTATTATCCGATAAAATAAATTTTGGTTGTCCTTACTGTTTGCTTCTAGTTTTTCCCCAAACTGTTCCCAGGTTTTTCTTTTCTCTTCCTTGATCATTTTATTAACTTTGCTTCTTTGTTCTTTGTAAGCCGCATATTTAATTTCAGTTTTGTTTCTGAGGTAGTCCTTCCATTAATCTTTTTTGCTTTTAATTTTTAGTTTGAGTTCCGGGCTCCACCAGACTGTTTGTTTGGTAGTGTTATTTCCCTTGAGTTCTCCACATGTCTCTATTGCCCCCTCTATGATTATTTCTTCGAATTGTTGCCAGCTTTCGTTCACACCAATAACTTTAAGTGTTTTCTCTGTCTTTATCTTGAGTTCTACCAGATCTTGAAATTTCTCAAATATTGTTTTATCTCTCAGTTTGTAAGTTCTTATACTTCGAAATCAACCTTATTGTTTACTTTTTTCCTGTCTAGTGTTTTTCTTTGTTTTCATTAATACCATATAGTGGTCAGTATATAGTTCTGGACCTCTCATTGCTCGTACATCCTTCAAATCCCTTCTTTTGTCTCTTTGAATCAGTATGTAGAGACAGAGTACACAGAAAATATGAGTTCCTATACATTTTTGAGTACAGTATATGTATCAAAAATAATAAAAACGTGAGTGACAAGTCTTTACTAGCGCGGGTTAATGTCTTAAATCGTGTGTGCTTATGTTGGTTCTCTCCATCATAAGATAAATTTATTAACAATTTCTTAGAGATGGTGAATTTGTCAGTTATTATTGAATAAAAGACAACCGCTTGACAGCGTCGCGGTGTCGTCCGGCACTTATACGAACCCAACTTGTGATTGCACTTAATAAATTGTAATTATAGTTTTAAACAAGTTAATAAACCTACGTTTAATTACAAATATTACATATAGACTATAGACAACCAATTAGTTACCAATAATAAACTATCTTTCGAATAAAAATTAATAATAATCCTAATTTTTTAATTGACTGAAATGGATCCCCCCATTAATATACAAATAAATAATTCAGACGGTGCGCCTTGTTACATATGACATCGCAAATTTGACAATCTACAATTCATATATAATAACGCACAGATTAACCTTGGGATAGCCATCTAGTACGGTATTCGGGTTCATAAAATTCGTAATTAATTGATTTACAACTGTTATAAGTGCCATAAATCGAAGTCAGCTTCTTATCGTGTTTTCATACACAATTTACGTTCTACTATAATTTCTGTAGTGTGTTGATATGTTGTGTTCTAAAATAACAAAACGTTGGGTGTAAGCTTTATTCAAATTCATTTTAATTTTTTACAACTTCTAATCAATATAAATTCCTTGATACATTATTGCAAATTATTTAGCAAAACATAATATCAATACTCGCTTAAAATGTTACACAATACATTCACTAAATTAGTCAGCATATATCTGCATTTCCTTCGCACGTCTTCCTTTTTATATTAATTTTTTTTTATTCGCCGGACTTTAGAAAACATCTCGACACGCACACGCTTATAGACCTGATTGCACAGTTTTGCCTATGAGCTTATAATAGAGTAAAGAGAATAAAGCTACCGCAATGTAAGAGTTATTCTTTCACTGGCCTTATACTTAAATGTTAATTTTCGTTTTCCCTTCTGTTAGATGGTTTTTTGTTTACTTCCAAGAACTAATGCCCATATGAAAAGACTTTTCGTAGCAATAAAAAAGTCTGAGCAACAATCGCCACCCCGATCAATCTCAATTTTGGGTCGACAAGATCATACCACCATAGTTTATAAATGTTTTTTCCCTTCTTTTTACAACTTCGACTAGTGAATTCCCTTAGTTTGTTAGTTATAATAAACTCGTTTGAACAAACTGTTTGTTATTTCAAGTTAACACCATAGATTATTATCAATCTAGTAATTACATACTTAACTTAATATTTCTGTTTTATATTCAAATTATTCATTATCGACTTTAGTATTTATTATTTAGACAAGTTTTAGCGTTATCACGCGTAGTTTCTCGTATCGTCATAAGTGAAAGAAAAGTTGGTATCTTATTTTGTGGTTAACATTTACACTTTGAAATTTCTTTCTTCCCCTTGTTCGTCTTCTTTTCTTTTACATTAATAATCAATAATAAGCATTCAGTAATTTTAACGTAATAATAAATATTAACAAGTACCGTAGATTATTATTATTATTTTTATCCAAACCGTAATCAGTTTTCAGTATTAGACGGCGTTTAGGAATTCTGTAATATGGTAGCGTTCATTTATATCTTTATTAATTAATTTTGAGAATTCACCCCTGGAAGCTCAAGGCCAGATAGAATTCTTGAGCGCGGCCGACTACAGGTAGGCTCGTGAGATGTAACCCCCTCCTTTTGGGTATATACAATATATGTTCTAATTTTTTTTAGTGTGTTTTTCTAATCTTCATATAAGTTTTAGCCGACCATCAAAAAACATTACTTGGTACTTACAATGTGAATATAACTAAAACTAATAAAAACCAGGTATTCGTTCACACTTATGTATGTACATACATAATATTAAAAAATCGTTGAATTCATCATTGAATACTTATTAAATATTTTTCTCTTTTTTGTATTATTTTAAATAAAAGAAAGAATTATAAATTTCCAGAGAACAAAACCTATACTGCTCATATACAAAATTAAACATTTATGGTAGTTTTTCAATCCGTATCTATTTTCTATTCGCCTTTGTTTGGTTGCAACCTATCGTAAATAAAATCACTTTTGATCAATTTCTCATACCTTCATAACATTTGCAGAATTGCAATCAAACAAATGTACTATATTTTACCTGCAATATTAGCACAATTTATAATTTTATAATATATATATATATATATATATATATATATATATATATAATAGTTTTCCGTTTACTAACTTCAGAGATGTAATAATAATTCGTCTAACGAATATATGTATGTCTTTTCTTTTACTAAATTGAAAATGGGAAATTTGCATTCTCCTTACAAGCCTTCAACTTTTACGGGATCGGGACGATTAATGCAATTTGAGACAAGGACGGGACGGGATGCCGATGATAAACTTTCACATCACCGTGCAGTGTCATATTGACGACTAAGCGTTGGGTTAATCCGCTTGCCAGCCGAACTGAGGATTATGCGACTCAGATGGCGACCGAGACGCCACTCGATCGATCAGCATGGAACTCTGCTCTCGAAGATTTGAGCGAAGGTTATATACAAAAATACACAAAATAAAATAACAAATATTAACACAATACAGATTGGAAATAGATGATGTCTAACCTCCTTGACGGTAACTCCTGGGGTCGGACTTCTGCGCGAGATGGCGGCACTTCGACCAAGATGAAGTTTTTATCCAAAACTGAGCCCTTATTTACATTAGTTGAGGTAAAAAACCTGTGGCGTATGCGAGTGGTTACAGATAACTCAGACGAAACTAAAAATTGAAATATTTTACCATTGCATTAAAATGTCGAAAAAATATTTTAATAATTCATGATATTAAATAAATTCCAATTTCTTAATTAACCTAAACCATCAAATACATTACAAATTAATAAATTGCATTTAAAATATTCTCTTAAAACTAAACTTTTACATGTAATGCCTTCAATAGTTCTGTCTTAATTGACTGCAAGTTTCAAGGTCTCTGCACACAAAACGCTCACTAACATTAGTCGATTAAAACTGACGAACAAAAGTTCGTTACAGCTTCACTACAAACTAATAATCATGTTAAAAAACACTATTTTGGATTCCCTGAAACGGTTTGTTTGACGTTAAACAATAAAAATTATAATTTTTGCAAAGCATTACATAGCGCTAACTATTCCTTTCTGCAAATTTCGTTCCTGTTGTTTCATATATGTATATGCCCAATCAATTTGAATTTCCATCTTATTACTATAAATAATTAATTTTCTCCAATTTTTCATAAATCCAAATTTGAAATATTATTGTGGATTAGATTATAAATTTTATAAAGAAAATCTTAAAAAAAACAAGTCGTGACTTTAGTAAAGTCATGTATATGTTTTTGAACATATGCATGTCCAATCTATAATACTCAAATTACTACTAGTGTTGCTAAATTTTTCATGGGTTGTAGTAATTCCCACATTTTTAAAATTTGCATAGCTAGTATGTGAATATAGAAACTAACGCTCCTGAGGAGACTGAGCTAAACTCAAAATAAAGTGACCGTAGCTTGGGGTACCCGGCGCAACCCTCTTGTAATTAACCTTACCTAGCTAGAAAAGAGCATACAGAAGGTTCCAAAGCTCTAAGCCAAGAACTTTCCATGACAAAGAACAAGCTAAGAAGGCATAAACAAGACAAGGTCATCTACGTAGGTACAGATATCTAAAGCTATGAGACTGAATCCATAGAGAACGTGAATCTGATGTCTGACAAGAAGATCCTTTCTTCTCTCCAGTAAAGTATTTTCACCTAGACCCAGGAAATTTATATTTTTGAGTAATCTCCCTCCTCACGTAAAATTTGGCGCGAGCCTTATTTTCGTAGGTACATGTGTTGTTCATATTTCATATATTTACGTATATAACCTCTATTGTTACAAATGTCAACTACACAATTATCATCAGTGATGTAAAACTAATTATCAAAATACATCTCAATAAAATAGTCATCGATAGAGCTGAATAGCCGCGTCTGATCCTATTCGATCCGACATGAATGGACTGTCGTGTATGAGAGGAGCACCCCTGTCGGCACCAAGTCACACGTCGTGTCATTTGCTCTTCGGTCGTAGGGAGCAAGATCTGGACTGTAGGGAGGGTGCTCTAGAAGCTTCAATCCTGTCGTGGTCAAATATTCGGTGCAGGCTTTGGCACGGTGAGCTTTGACCGCAGGTTCTTCATAGATCCAATGACATTAGGCATGCACTGTTCAGTATACCACTTAGCTGTGACTGTCTTCTGTGTGTCCAAAACGACGCGTTCCACAATTCCACTCGATTTGCAAAATATAGCTATCATTTTCTTCTTTACAGATCGGGATTTTCCGACAACTACGGGTGTGTCTTCACCATCAAAGACTCAAACTTTGTTTTGAGCTTCGATTGGCATATCGTAATAGTACAGAAAAGTCTCGTCAGCTGTCACGATGTTGTTCACATACCGAGATTGTCCCTTATAAAATTTTTTAGCATCTCCAGACAGCAAGTCACACGTCGTGTCATCTAATCTTCAGTCAGTCGATGCGGCACCCAGAGAGAACAAAGTTTCTTCACGTGCAAACAATCATGCAGAATCGAACGAATTGCTGGCGCATTTATACCTGAAGTACCCTCTATCTGTTGGTAGGTCACTCGCCTGTTCTCGCCAAGCATTTTCCTCACAGTAGTAACGTTTTCCTCCGTAACTGACGTTCGTGGCCTTCCCGGCCTCTCTGCATCCACAGTTAAATTTCTCCTTTGGAATTCTCTATACCACCTGAATATCGTTGTGCGATGTGGACAAACATCACCTAGTGCAAGAGTGATTTCTTCGAAGCACTGGTCTATGTTTAAACCACGCACGAAATTATAACGCAAAACTGCCCTTATCTCATTTCGTGACCATAATGCCATCGCAAGCACTTTACATTCTCACTGCTAATGAATAACTGAGCCCATCTATGTACATGGCGCAGCGACTACTATTCACGTATGAACATGTCTCAAAATGCAACAACAAGCAGCTTCCTACGATTCATTGTTGCGTCATATTGCAAAACTTTCCCCGTACCCTTTGTATTTAAAAAAACTGTCGTATATCTTCCAAGATGTTCTTATGCACGTGATAATGGGATACCATACCAAACCCGCATATTCAAGTTTCGATTTAACCACTGAAAAATACTTCATTGCTTGTACAGAAGTAAATGCCCTACAATTGCGTGTAACTAAACCCAATAATTTTTTCGCAGATAAGGCGACATTTTTTATGTGGTTAATAAACGTGGGTTTCTCATCAAATAAACGCCAAGATCTTTTTCACTGAAAATTTAATCGTTTGTTACTCTCAAAACAGTAAACATTTGTACAAAATTTGGTTTAAAAATATATGCTTTTCCGGGTGATTCTTTTTTATCATAATATATTTAATAAGGACATATAAATCAATTATGTTAACGAATAAATAACAGAAGGACCAAATTTAATAGCAAGATGCAATAATGCGTAACGAGAAAATATCATAAAAGCCGAAAGTTAAATAGTATGCAATGTATACAATTTAATCCTTTATGATATAGAACATGTTCTATTTCACTTTGAAATGATAAAAAGAGGTTAACGAACTATCCGATGTATTAGTACAATGCGTTAGTCCACCGTTTGTATTATTACCATATGTATTACACGCTCTGATATCGCTTATCAACTATGTGATAAAGCCTTTAGGTTTTATCCAAATAAATAATAAAAGCAAACGTAACAGTATTGTTCTCTTTTTATGGAATATATATATATATATATATATATATATATATACGTATGAATCGTTTACACAAAAAATTTCGTATTGCTGTCAATCACTGGCAGTAATTAGAAATTCTAACAGTGTTTTAATTTGCTTCTTGTTATAAATTGATTGAAAAACCATATAAAAATTAAAATATTAGGGTTAGTGTGACAAATTAATATTAAATTTTAAAGTTGACAATTTCAACGTTTACCAAATCCTGATAATTTTTTATTAATAATTTATACATTTTTATACTGCTTGTCGATAGTAGTACTACACAGGTTTCGTTACAGAAATTCTCTTTCACTTCAGGATGAATTTTATAGACCTAATGATAAGTCAAAATTTAAATACAGTAGGTTCTCTGTATAACGGACAGTAGAGCTGCATATAAAACTGTCCATTATTCAGAGTCCATTGGTGGGAGAAAAAAAAAGAGTATAAATAATTTTTAATTAATTTATTCTTACAACATACTTAAAACTAACTTATTTAAAAAAATCTGAAATTTTAGTTTGTGTTACTACATTGTATACTATCTCAGCGACTTTTTCTCGTTGAGTAATATCGCCAAACAAGAAAAAAAAATTTTGAATATCCTTTGGCGTTAATGTTTTTAGTTTTTGAAATAGTTTCATCTGCATTAAAAATGTCTTTCGGTGAGTATTCCTTTGTGATAGTTATCTACTGTTTCTTCCAGACAGATATTTCATCCACATTTACTGCGGCAGCTTCAGCACAAATTGTTCAAAGCGATATGTTTGTATCGCTGAGAAAACTTGTCAAACCACCCACTTGAAGCTTTGAATTCATAATTTGGCTCTTGTTCAACTTCAAGAGCTTTTACCCTTACTATTTTACCGAACAATGGAATATTTTTAGCGCGCACTTTGCACTTCGTAGCCATATTACTTGTACGCACACTAAAACACTAGATATCGAACTTGTTAGAGCACTAAATATTAACTGAATATTATAAAAGCTATAACCGTTTTAGATAAGACCGTCATTACAGTTGTACTTATTACCTGCCTTAATTATATGCTGCTTCAAACCGGAACATTCTATCTCTTCATGTTCCGGAGTTATTCGCATCTTTAGAACGCCATCATACAAAGGTTACTTTTGGTGCGTAACTCAGAAACTGACTTTCAAAAGTGATTGTTCTTTTGATGTGTACTTATATATTATGACATGATAGTTACGCTGCTTCAAACCGAAACATTCTATCTCTTCACGTTCCGGAGTTATTCGCATCTTTAGAACGCCATCATACAAAGGTCACTTTTGGTGCGTAACTCGGAAACTGACTTTCAAAAGTGATTGTTCTTTTGATGTGTACTTATATATTATGACATGATAGTTACGCTGCTTCAAACCGAAACATTCTATCTCTTCACGTTCCGGAGTTATTCGCATCTTTAGAACGCCATCATACAAAGGTGACTTTTGGTGCGTAACTCGGAAACTGACTTTCAAAAGTGATTGTTTTTTTGGTGTGTACTTATATATCATAACATGATAGTTACGCTGCTTCAAACCGGAATATTCTATCTCTTCACATTCCGGAGTTATTCGCATCTTTAGAACGCCATTTTACAATGGTCACTTTTGGTGCGTAACTCGGAAACATGTCCATTGTTAAGAGTGTTATAGTGGTTATAATTATTATACATTAATATGTATGTAATTACATATAATAAAACAAAAGACCGTCAATCATTGCAGCACTTATTATATTAAAATATGTAATTATGTTTAGAATTTATAGGAAATGCAATAAATTTATTATGTACCTTAATCGCTCTATAGGCATTACAGCATTTATTATATGTATTAAAATAATTATGTTTAAAATTATAGGAATTACAATAAAGTACTAATGTCCATTGTTAAGAATGTCCTTTGGTGAAAGATAGTGTTAGATAGCAAATAGTATACTGACGGTCGGTGCATCAGAAACTGTCTATTGATTAGAGATGGCCATTGTCGGCAGATGTCCGTTAAGGGAGAATATACCGTAATATATAAAAGACAAATGTTTCTGATTCGGAAAAGTCATTACATATTTTCCTGGTTTTTATGTCATTTATTAGTATAAAAGAAGGTTCATTAATTAATTATATATTTCCCGTTTTCTTCGGTAACCTTTTGCTACTTTTCGATGAGTTTCATAATTTCTCGTTCCTAGTTTACAGGATGCTGATTCATAGTAAAATTTGTTAACCTAAGCTGGCATTGACGTCCTTGTAGAGCGTCACTAAATTTTACGCAATTTTTCACAAACACAGCGCCTTCTCTTCCTTTTTTCCTTATACGAAAGTCAAAAAGAAAATAGAACGAAAATGGTTCATAGTTGTATGAAAAATATTAATCAATTTACTTTTATGTTTTTAATAAAAATCTCTCTGTTTTGAATTCGTTAATGATTAAGAAGAACATAGGAAACGGATTTAATTTTTCGTAAACTTATCAGTTATATTAAATAACTTTTATCTTTAATTAACTAAATTTGGCTTTAAACTCATTTGAACTTTACAGTAAACTAAGTCAGAAATAAATCATTATAATTGAATACCAAATAAAATAGTACTAACAAATACTCAAATAAAGCAAATATTTTTACTTTATAACTGTATGAATAAAATAACTGATCAATTAAATAACTTTTAAATTACTTTTTGAATTTACCAAATATAAATAATTACGTTTAGATTAATATTATAAAATATCAATGAATACTATGTATTCAATATATATTTAAATTATCCAAATTCTAATTTGTTTAATAATATAGAGGTAATAATTTCTATTTATTATAAAATTTTCAATTATACGAATTATTATCATTCATACCCTTTCAAAAAATAATAAAATAGGATGTTTAAAATATGATATTTTTCTAATTTTAGATCAATGTAAATTTGAATTCAAATTCTTCTTTCCTATACGAGGGTAGTTTGACAAGTAGTGAGAATGGAAAAGAAAAACGAATTTTTTAAATACAAAATAATTTTTATTTTTCAATATATTCTCCTAAAAGATCAATACATTTATTCCAACGGTGCTCCAATGCCCTTATGCCATCTCTAAAATGCGTTGAAGGCTTACAAAATACTAATTTACGAAAATGATAAGCTCGTCGTTAGACGAAAATTTCTTTCCACCTAGTGCCGCTGTCAATTTTCGAAAAAGGTGGAAGTCGGAAGGGGCTAGATCCGGCGAATAAGGCGCATGCGGTACTAATTGGAAATGCAACTCGTGGATTTTGGACATCGCAACTGTGCTTGGTGAAACATAATCTTTTTCTTTGCCATTCCTGGCCGTTTAGCACGAATATCAACATTTAATTTTTGTAGAAGTTCTGCATAATATTGTCCGTTTATTGTGGCACCTTTCTGAAGGTAATCAATGAGCAAAATGCCCTTCGAATCCCAAAAAATTGATGCCATCATCTTGTTTGCCGATAAAGTGGTTTTCGCTTTCTTTGGAGGTGCAGAACCACGTTCTAACCATTGTTTCGACTGTTGTTTGGTTTCGGGTGTACTGTAGTGTATCCAGGTTTCATCGCAAGTAACAAATCGCCTACAAAAATCAACCGGATTCCGCGTATAAAGGTCCAAACACTCATTGGAAATGCGCAAACGAGTGAACTTTTGATCAGTCGTAAGCAGTCGCGGCCGGCACCCATCTTGTCGAAAGTTTGGAAAGGCCTAATTCTTTCATTAAAATGTGGTGTACGCGTTCTGTTGAAATGTTTACCATATCTGCTATCTCTCTCACTTTGAGTCGTCGATCTTGCGTAATAATATTATGGATTTTTATAATCATTTCCTTAGAAGTCTCGATTTTTGGAGCTCCAGAGCGCGCTTCATCAACACAGCTTGTTCTACCACGTTTAAATTCATTTACCCATCTACTTATTATGGTAGATGATGGAGCAGATTCACCTAATGTTTCCCGTAATTCATCTTTTGTTTCGGTAGCTTTCATACCCTTAATTACGAAGTATTTAATCACCGCACGATACTCTACTTTTTCCATTTCAACAAAACGACGTGTTGCTTCTTTTTCAATTAGCTGTCAAAAATAAACTAATCAACCGATTTATCTAAATATCGGAATGTAAACATATAAATAGCCAACCTAAATTACAGTGCATTTGTTTTACCAATTAGAGCGCCACCTATGTGTCATTCTCATTACTTGTCAAACTATCCTCGTATGTTCCTCGAAAATTCCAGCCAATAACAATTTCTTCCCTTCAGGTAAGTATCTGATTTGTTTATATTGACTATAACTTAATATGTCTGCCTTATAATATAGTTTTATTTTCATTAACTTTACCATATAATTTGATTAATATGGATTTAAATATTGTGCTATAACGTTTAATTTTATTCTCATATACGATGAATGCTTTTCTCCGCTATACATACATGCCTTTTTTCAAGAAACAAATACGTAGCAAATCTTCTAATAACAATTTTTATCATATTCTATTTAAAAATTAATAATAATATATTTATTAATTTCCCTAAATTTTTTCCTTATTTTAATATATAATTCCTCTACTAAATATTATCTCTATATAAAATTTAATCACTGAAGGTTGATATATAACCCCTTGCCACATTAATTTTCGAATTCTGTATACGTATTTCGACAACTAAGTTGACATCATCACCAGATTATTAAAAAGTGTCGCACCTGGTAAACTACGGTGAAAAAACACTCTTACGAAAACAAACTCCGTACGCGATCCGTGTTGTTGAGAACCAAAATATACACTGTACATACGTACGGAGTTTGTTTTCGCACGACTCTGTCTAAATTCGGCTGTTATTTCAGGTGCCGTTAATTTTCTATTTCTTTTGCTAATTAATTTAATTCTTTCGTCGTCAGCTTTGGAAGTACCTCTCGATCGTCCCGGCCTATTACGGTCTTTCAGACTGCCTGTTTCTTGAAACCGACGAATTGTGAGATTCACTGTTGACTTTGTCACTTTTAATTTTTCGCCAATACCGCGAACTGAATACCCCTCACCATGCAAAGTAAGCGGCGCTGATCGTGTTCCACTATCGAGCGGCTTTCCTTGTGGCATTTTGTAGAAATTACACTATTCGCTACCAAAATAGGCAACTTCACACGAGCACATCTACTGATAGTCATAAGGAGGTAGTAATAGGATAACCGATTCATTTCAGGTAAATTTCTAGAGTTTAGTCCCTTCTTAATTCCCGTACCACTAATCCTGATTATATATAGTTTGATTATATACAGTTGGAACTATCGTACAGTGCTATTGAGATGCAATATCAGGTAATTATAGTTGTTAGATAAATTTGTTTCTCTCATATTATTTGGAATTTATATACAAATATTATACAATACCTATTTGAAATATAAACCTTCTTAAGAATAAGGTATAATAATACTATCACTATTTATTGGCATTAATATAATTTTTATGATCGTTACACGAGGGTGACTTCACATCGAGCAATTATTAAACGCAAGTCATATATTATACTAACAAGGGCACACGGATAAGTGTCACCTATGAATTTAAATGAAACTCTATTGATTTATAGCCGATCTAACGTAAGAGCAATGGTAACTTTCTGAGCTGCCCAATCGTATATTAGTGAGGTATAAACCGGCCCAAGCCCATCACTCCCTCTCCCTGTTTGATTCAATAACTCACAAGCTGTAAGAGATCGAAAATAATTAAGACAAGACTTAAACTGTTTTACATTCTCTTAGCAATGGCGTAAATATTTTCCCTATAACAAACATTTGTTTAGAAAAATAATCTTCACACATTTATGTACTAGGGTAACCGTTTATATTTCGGAAATAGCAAACACAAAAAAATTTTGTTTATCTAAATTAGTTTTATTGCTTTTAGAAATATTCTCCTTGAAAATCCAATTCGAAAAGCATTGCTGCCACTGTGAAGGCGGTATCTCCAAAATATGAGTTCTGAATGCTTCAACTGCCTCTTGCGGTGTAGAAAACCGTTGATCACGAAGTTTATTCTTCACGTGTGGGAACAAAAAGAAGTCACATGTTGCTAGATCAGGGCTGTACGGCGAATGGCTCATCAATTTAATGTTTTGCCCTGTCAAATATTCAATTGTTTGAACCGACCTATCAGAGCTCGCACTGTCATGGTGGAGAATGGTCTCTCGATTTCGGTTTGTTTTCCTTATTCCTTCAAAAACTTTTGGCAAACAAATAGTTGTGTCTCATTCGGAATTGACCGTTCTACAACTCTCTAAAGGCGCGGTTGCAACGCGACCGGTTTTTCCGAAAAAACGGGCAACCATTTGTTTTGATGTGCTTCGAGCGCGAACAACTTTTGTTGGTTTTGGCTCATCTTGGAATACCCACATAGACGACTGCTGTTTACTGTCGGGCTCATACGTATAGATCCAAGATTCATCACTTGTGACGTCTTTATAAATGTTCTTTGAAGCACCGCTATTGCATTTTTTGTGCATTTCTTGGAACCAATCGACGCGAGTCCTTTTTTGAGCGGTTGTCAAATTATGTGTTTCCCAACGTGTACATAGCTTCTTAACGGCTAAATTTTCATGCAGGATCTTATGTACGCTGGTGTTACTAATACCTAGAGATGCCTCGATCTCACGGTATGTCACATGACCGTCTTGCATTATCAATTCAGAGAGTGCATTACTGTTTTCCGACAACAACATTTGTGGGACGACCTTCACAAAATTCATCGTCCAAAGAAGGCCGTCCAAGTTTGCTGAGATAATCCACGCCGAAAGTTATGAAAAATAATTGCACGAAAATGTTCGTGAGTTAATTCCATTTTTTCGCTAACATAAAATTTTCAAGTTACTGTCAACAATAGAAATAGCGACCGGATAATAAAACTATCAAGGTAAATATATTATCAAAAACGACAAACTTCACGATGCAATCATCAGATCAGAGGCAACACAAACATTCTTTCAATTGGAATCGAATTTTCCACTTCGTGTTATTTGATTTTCCATGCTCCGTTTGTTATGAAAATAATAATTTTAGATTTGATTATTCATATATTTTCGCCAATGTCAATGTCAACATATATACTTAAATTGGTAACAGATTACAAAATTTACATAGATAACTGCTCACACATAGAAAACAATACGTAGGAAAAAGCGCGCTACTAAAACTTAAATACATATCTAAGCACATATAAATTTTATAAAGAGTACTATCGAAGGACTAATAACCTCTTTTTCACTGTGTCTTATCTTATAAATTTATCACAAATCTCCTATCAATAAATAATTTATGTAAATAAATATATTAGTGTAATATATTAAGATTTGTGAACGATTGAAAACTTGCGCTTCAAAATAGCATAATATCAATAGCCTTATGACATTAATATGCATTTATTCAAAAGCGAAAATTATGTAACGATTGCCATGAATGAAATGTTATAAATACTTGAAAACAAGTCGCCCACTGAAAACCTTAATATACAAGTATTATGGTATATATGCACATGTGTATCTTGTAAACAACTATGTAACGCCTACAGAACATACCAGAATAAACAAGAAAGCAGCAACGTATGTATGTACATACATATGTATGTATATATAGGCATCAAATGGTTATGGAAAATTAAAAAGATAAATTATTTATGTTATTTTAATTAATAACAATTAAAATACATTTTTAGATTTTTTAATTTTTACATTATACGATAATAGTTTAATGTTTTAAATTCGCAGACGTACATCTAGTTTTTTTTATAAAGAAATAGTTTTCAGCACAAACACAGAATAGTTAAATAAGATTATTACATTTACAAAAGCATTATTTTTCGTTTGAATTTCATAAAGGAACTCAATAAGAAATTTACACCAATAGTAACATATAACTTCCTTCCAAAATCTTCTTTTCTTTTTGCCACATGTGCTGCTACATTTTTTCTATCATTCTTAGTCTTCTTTTCTCCATGTTTGGAGTATTTTCTTCACTGGCCTTTGACAAAGGTTGCTGCGAATGTTTTCAGAAATAGTATAAAAGAGCACAAACAGTATAAAACACTTTATTGTTTTTCAAAGTTGTCGCCTTTAAGATCTATGCACTTTTGCATGCTATCAAACCAATTCTGGAAACATTTTTTCACGTAGAAATAAGTATCTTAGAAAAATACCGTGGAAAAGGGGCAATAAATCGAAAGTACGAGTATATTGGTAAGTAGATATTATTTCCATGTTCTGTATTCCCAAATATTTGACTGTTTGACCGAATCTGTGAGAGCTCATATTGCTATAATGAAAAATTTTAAATTTAATTTTTTAAGAAAATATATAAATAACACAGCGCTTCTTCTAATATCAACTTTTACAATTATACTCAACTATCAGTTACATCACGCAGTGGTTTCTAAAAAAAAATCTCCATCTTCTTTCCAATAATATCCCTACTTACTTTACCAACTAGTCGCTAACTATAAAATTAGCGCATTTTATAAGTTAATTAATAATAATTTACGAAATTCATTCTTAAGCAATTGAATAGGAAACGATCTATACTTGTTTATTTCATTAACAAACAATTTCGAGTATGTTGGTTGGGTTGTCGGCGCACAGTGGCGCACCCGGTACTAATTCAACTGGCATCGGAACAAACGATTCTATTTATACATATATCACACAATTGTGTATTAGTTCACTCGAGTCGCTTATTAATATAAATTTTAAATCAGGATACCGGATACTGTGGCAGTTCCCCAAAATGAAATACTCGCAATGTGAACTTAATGGTTTACAAAGAATAGGAATATAAACGGCTCGTAATGTTCAAAATGTGCAAATTGTGGTTTAGTATAACCGGCTAGATATAGAGGTTGTCAAGTAGCAAAAACAATGCAAGCTTGAAGAGATAAAATCACCGAAATTAAAACTAGCGAATGCGATAAAAACAGTGCGAGCATATACACAAGTCAGCAACGCTAATAGCTAAGATAGATGCATTATCGGAAACACTCGAAAATGAGACATTAGAATAGCAACATGGAATGCCAATGGCATTATACGGAAACAATCCGATCTCCAGATATTTCTTGACATACAGAAAATATATGTATGTCTTATTTAAAAGACTCATCTCATAAAGCAATCCTATATCAAATTCAGGAGTTGTTATTTATACCATACCATCCACCTGTCAAATGCAGCAAGAGGAGGTAATACTATACTAGTAAAAATTTCACATTATAAAAAACTGAATATAGAAGTAGAGAAAAATCAAGTAACAGCAATAACAATTAATACCGACAGAGAGAATATCACTATAACTGCGATATACTGTGCGCCACGACATAATGAAAAGAGAGCGAATTATTTGAGTTTTCTAAGCTCGGTAATAAATTTATAATAGGCGGTGATTTAAAGCTAAAAATACTTTATGGTGCTTAAAACTAACCACGACCAAGGAAAAGGAGCTACATAATGTGGCTACGGAACTTGGAATCAACAAGAAAGCCTACGTATTGGTCTATTGACCTAAGAAAGACACCCGACTATAAAGGACTTCTTTATCACTAGAAAAATCTCAAGTTACATGGTAGTTGAAAAAAATTTTGATTTGGATTCTGATCACTCCCCGGCGGTAACACTAAGTGAAAGTATCATAAGAGAACAGTATAATCTAGCACTAACCAACAAAAGTACTAACCGGGAAAGATTTCAGGAAAATTTAACTGACGATATACAACTTTCGTGAAGCTGAAAAATTTTTAGCAGTAGGTTGCAATACATAAATTAACGATCGTCAACAACAACCCTCTGGAAATTAGGGAGTTAGTTGCCGAAAAAAGGAAACTAAGAAGAAGCCAGCAGCAAACAAGTGCACCCAACGACAAAACTAGATGAAATGGCGCTACTCGAAAACTAAAGAGAAAAATTGATAAATAAAACTAAAAACTGAATTTTTAAATAAATATTTATTAGAGATAATAAATGATAAAGAAACTAACTATTCTCTTTGGGAGATCACCTAAATAATTGAAACGACCATGTATTCATAGCCCCCCTATCAGATCGTCAGACGGACAAAACAATACGCAAAAAACATAGTGCTAATTATCATACCTAGAACAAATTTTCCAGACATATTCAATCAGGAATTATTCTTATACGAAGATGAAGAAATAGCAATTAATCCAGTAACCCCAAAAGGGTGTGAAGTTGCAGAAGAAATAAGAACCACATCAATTCATAAAAAGCACCAGGATATGATTTTATCACCAGTGCAATACTCAAGAAACTGCCTAAAAAACATTAGAAAATTTTCAATTAAAACATATGCCAAACGTCTGGAATATGTCTGAGGTAATAATGATTGCTAAACCGGGTAAATCCTTGGACGAAGTTTCGTCATATAGACCGATGTCATTACCTCTAATAGTGTAGAAACTGTTTTAAAAACTACTTCTGAAACAACTAAAACTTATAAACCTAATTTTTACTCGCTAGTTTGGATCCTTCAACAAGCACTCAACAATAGATCAAGTTCGTCGAATAACGGACATTATCGAAAAAGGTTATGAAGAAAATAAAATACGTAAAGCTTGGAATTAAAGATAAAAATAAAAAACATGTTACCAAAACACTATTCTGAAATATTAGAATCTTACTTATCAGAACGAATGTTTCGTGTTAAGTAAGTAGGACAATATTCTAGCATGGGAGATGTTAAAGCAGGAGTGCCTCAAGTCACTGTTTTAGAACCTATTCTATAGCTACTATATACTTATGGTATTCCACAGATACGAGAAGTTACAATTGTTACCTTTGCTGACGTCAGAGCAATTCTAGTAATACCTAATGACAACGAAAAAGCAACCGCTTAACTTCAAGAAGCATGTAACAGAATAATTGACTGGACTAAGAGATGGAAAATAAACATCATTAAGAATAAATCTGTGCATGTTGACTTTGCTTATGAGTAGAAGAAACCACTTGCGATAACAATAAACAAAAACAACATTCATCATTGCAACACAGAAAAATATCTAGAATTGAATCTGGATATATGTCTTCGGTGGTAAGAACATATAGAAGAAAAGAAAACAACTCGAGATCAAGTATAAAAAAATGTACTGGCTTATTGGAAGATCACAAATGTCTGTGCTTAAGTTGTTTATGTACAAACAAATCTTAAAACCAGTCTACACATATAGCATCCGACTCTGGGGTTGTGCAGCTAAAAGCATCATATAAGGTCCAAATCTTTCAAAATAAAGTGTTTCAATGTATTGTTGATGCTCCATGTTATTATTGGAGTGATCGTCTATATAGATACCTAAACATTCCAACAGTCAGAGAAGATATTAAGAGGCTTGTGGAAAAGTATGAAATAAGACACCATTCCCATATCAGCACATTATTGCAGTTACTGAACAAAACTTACTTAAAAAGACTGCTTTCAAGGATCCAACTATTTGAATTTGGGTAGTGTGAAATAACAAAGTGCAAAGCAGGGTATAAAAGAACTTTTAACTATAGATACATTAGATTTACTTCAGACCTGCTATTAGCACTTCCAATTAATATTTTCCTCTTATTTTTTCTCTCTTGTCGATCTTAAATTTGGTGAGCCATATTTATGATATCCGTCAGTGATCGCTCTGAAAACTTAATGTGACTTGCATTATCGTGCAGAAATTATAATAATACAAAGCGATTGTCATACATATCTTCATAATCTGCATTAATAGTTCGTTGTTGTATCTGCACTGGAAACGGTTTTCAAAACCATCGACAATATAGTAAACGTACTCATGCAACGATTAAGGAGATTGTTGCCACTCCATAGACACGTAATATCATTAAAGAATTATTCCGAAAGCTAAAAATAAACTTATGCTTATGGTATATTCGTCGTTTCGCTTTCTTACGCGGACACCTTTTATGGGTATTTCTTATGTGTTATGAAATTTTCATCTGTTATTATAAAGAATCCAGATCTGATCATCATTTTTTCAGCACAATCGTAATTTCAGCTAGTCCAAATTCTCTGATTTACCTCTTCTTGCGTTCTATGTTTTCAAATTAAGAAATCAAAGCCTCTTTCGTTTTTCAACGTGATCATTCACATCATTCCTTTTTTGATACCATAAAATTTTCAGAAAGTTCACAACAGCTTTTGGAGTTTATTTATAATACAGAACGTGCTACAAAGGATGCACAGTAACTTATGATATTTTTAAAACCATAGAACATCGTTTTCGGTAAAACAACAAAAAGTCGATTTTTTCATATTCTATTATGTTACTTTTAAACTTGAAAACTCAGTTTACTGTATAAATAACAAAGAAACTTAAACTTGTTTTACATATATACACTACAATCAAGAAGAACAAGAAATAGTTTATGTATATATATGTATGTAAGTAATAAACACACCTACGTACATATGTCAAGTCGAATTCACAAAAGGTTGCTGATGGTTTGCAATATAAGTTCTTGACTACGACTAAGAAAAGCTTCACATCGGGCAATTATTAAACGCAAGTTATATTATACTAACAAGGGAACACAGATAAGTGTCACCCATGAATTTAAATGAAACTTTATTGATTTACAGCCGTTCTAACGTAAGAGTAATGGTAACTTTCTGAGCTGCCCAATCGCACATTAGTGGAGTTTAAACCGGCCCAAGCCCATCACTTCCCCTCCCTGTTTGATTCAATAACCCACAAGCTTAAGAGATATCGAAAATAAGTTAAGACAAGACTTAAACTGTTTTACATTCTCTTAGCAATGGCGTAAATATTTTCCCTATAACAAACATTTGTTTAGAAAAACAATCTCCACACATTTGTATATGAGAGTAGCCGTTTATATTTCGGGAATAGTAAACAAAAACCGCGCCTTTAGAGAGTTGTAGAACGGTCAATTCCGAATGGGTCACAGCAATTTGTTTGCCAAAAGTTTTTGAAGGAATAAGGAAAACAAACCGAAACCGAGAGACCATTCTCCACCATGACAATGGGAGCTCTCACAGGTCGGTTCAAACAATTGAATATTTGACCGGGCAAAATATTGAATTGATGAGCCATCTGGCGTATAGCCCTGATCTAGCACCCTGCGACTTTTTTTGTTCCCACACGTGAAGAATAAACTTCGTGGTTAACGGTTTTCTACGCCGGAAGAGGCAGTTGAGGCATTCAAAACTCATATTTTGGAGATACCGCCTTCACAGTGACAGCAATGCTTTTCGGATTGGTTTAAACGAATGCAAAGGAGAATATTTTGCAAAGCAATAAAACTATTTTCGATAATAAAAATTTTTTTTGTTTGCTAATCCCGAAAAATAAACGGCTACCCTCGTAGATAAATGTGTGGAGATTATTTTTCTAAACAAATGTTTATTGTAACTTTAATCCCGAATTATAAGGATTATCATCTTACTTATTAATCTTTTTATACATGGTTTATTTGTTAGAAAATTCTATTAGCATATTTGACATTTTATATACGGGGGTCGGTCATTAGGACCTAGTACAAGTGAGACTTATTGTTCAACTTTACTTTTTTTGTTAATAAATAAGTTGACTGTTTGATCTTAAATAGTAACTTCTTAATCGATAAACACAGCGCTGGGCTAGTAGTCAACCTTATATCGATTGGCTTACCTACATATATGTGAATGACTGATAAAAACAAAAACTTGTATTTACGAGTTTAAGGCCCATTCACTAAATATATTAGATAATAAATGATTAACTAAATACTCTCACAATGTGATACGATCAATTTGTTTAAACTTGAATGACTGACAAAAATGAAATACATGCTTATAAGCTGAAGGTCTATTCACAAAATATAGTACATAATAAATGATTTACGATAAATGACTGATTGAACCAATGAACTAAATTCTTTCACAATGTGATATGGACTGCAATTAACACTAAACTAGCTACCTTAAATCGCTTGAAGAGTCTGCAGCAAGACAGTCGAGTCACCAATAACTTGAGACGATTACTGTAGTTAGGAATGGTCTCGATATAGCTCAACAGATGACCTCAGGGCAAAGTAATCCCTATTATATATTGATCAAGGTAGTGAGATGTCCTCTAGCTTTCAAAATACTCTCTCCTTTTGATGTAGGGCAATAAAAATATACTTTTGACGATAACGTAAAAAGCCCTTAAAATTTCACAAGAAAACATTAGGAACTGGTCGTCTAGTATAAGTGTAATTAATAATAATACCTTGGTGATTGTTAGAGGATTTTAACAAGGTTTCAAACGATGGTAGCCCAAAATGGCACGAATGGCTTCCAGACACACGCAGACTTCTACTTTGTCGAACGTTAATTAGATAAAGCAAAATCCGACAGTAGTTGTAGAAATAAACTTTTTCCCTGCTATTATCTTAAAATAACGCAATGAAAGAAGGCGGCTATAAACACATGCACTTACTAAGACAGCGTGTACAAAAGTATCTCTCAAAGGTTTCTCTTAACTTAACCAACAACCAAGAGGTAAAAAAACAACGTAATGCCTGTCCCAGCTACTTCTTTAAAAAGGACAATTAATTTGAAATTCAATGATAGTATGGTACAAACTAAAAAAAAATAATTATCGACGACGAAACTTCCTAATTAACACATACAATTAACAGAACAGCAACGACGGAGGGAACCATCGTTACCTAAACAATATACGAAAGCAAACTTACGGTATTACTAACGAGACGGCACTAGTGATTTCACAAAGCCATATAAAAATGACTTTCGTTAGAAACTCGAAAGCAGAACCGTACTAGGTGAATTAAAATGTGACGGAAATTGTGCCTTTATAAATTACAAGATATCTATTACAAGATCAATAATACAATTTTTTTAAATCTATGACTGTATTAAGTAATACAGTATTACAATTTATTTGATTTATGAGTACGTTACATTGCAACGATGAATATTTGACATTTCTCAAACTATTTCGAATTAGAAAAAAAACTTCTGTTGAGTTACTTTTCCCTAACAATGATTTTGTCTTCCAACAAGATCACTGCCCAATGCATAACTCTTTTATAGTAACCGAATGACTTCGAGTCCATAATATTAACATTCTTAATTGGTGTGGTAAAAGTCCAGATTTGTATCCAGTAGAAAACGTTTGGACGTTGAAGAATTATTAGAAGTTATAAATAATGCTTGGAAAAAAGTAAGTGATGAATGTTGTTCCTCATTATATAGATCGATGCCCAAAAGATTAGGAGACGAAAAAAATACATTCTCACTAGGCAACAATAACTGTCCCACCTTTTTGGGCGCAAATATACATAAATATTTTAGTAAATAAACAGTTAATTAAGGAAAAGTAAATTATTTAAATTTTTAATACATTGTTAAATTAATAAAATTTAAATTATAGTAAAATCTAATAATAACCATTCGAAGTAATGTAAAGATATTTCAAAAGTTAATTGCTGTATTGTTAGGTATAATGGAAAATTTAAAAAGTTGTGGAGACAAAATGAAGAGAGTTGCTAGGAGACAAGAAAAATAAAAATTTGGAGGTAGAGATATATACATATTTTAAAAAATATTAATAGTAAATGAATGTATCATTAATTGTAGAATATAAATAGTATAAATGATAATATAATTAAAAATTAAAGTAAAGATGTATTTAAAGATATACAATGTAAATTAGTGAAAATTCGAAATCTTCTGCTTATTACACTGTTTTAGTTAAAGCAGAAATTTATGAGAAAATCATGCCTTTGGAGGGGAATCGAACCTCCGTCCACTGCAACCGGGCAGGTGCTCTAACATTAAGCTACCACGGATTGTAAGTTTCAGTTCCTTAAACGCGCCATAAATTTCATTTCGGAGCTTTCCATATAAAAAATAATCCAGAGAATTTAAATCTGATGACCTTGGAGGCCAAGCAATTACTGAACTTCAAATGCTTATAACTCAGTTACGATAAAGTTTTGGGTATATAGACATTTTTAGACATTTTTAATTTGAAATTGCTTCAGTAATACATTTATGGCAGTCATGTCATCGGACACGCGGTATTTATAAAAGAAATAACTAGGATTTAAAAAAATGTTTTTAATAACATATATGTAACTGAATTAGCTGATGTATTTTAAAAAAGATAATTTATGTCATACATATATATACATATTTGTGAGTGTGGATGGATGGATGGCCTCTATATTTTTGTGGTATGTAAACATTCGGACATTTGCAAAAGGATAGAAATAGTTACAGAAAAAATATTTATGAAGAGCATGTAAAACAGTTTAAATTTTGTTTTAACTTACTTTCGATATCTCATATAGTTTTTGCGTTATTGAGTCAAACAACGACTGGCAATAATGAGCTTGAGGCGGTTTACATCCCGCTAATATGCGATTGGGCAACTAAGAAAGTTATTGTTGCTCTTGTAACGGGTGTTTTTTTTAGAGGTATAGAACTTTGAAATGGAATAAAACAAATATGATTTTTTTTTAATTGACATGAAATTTACTTTATTCGAAAGATAATCTTCTGGCATTATAATTTAAATATGACTTCTGGCATATGACCGCCACGGCTAGCTCGGACGTAGTCTAATCTGGAGGGCCAATTTTCGATGACTTTTTCCAACATTTGTCGCCGTATATCGGCAATAACGCGGCGAATGTTGTCCTCCAAGTGGTCAACCGTTTCGGGCTTATCGGCGTAGACTAGCGACTTAACACATCCACACAGAAAATAGTCAAGCGGCGTTAAATCGCACGATCTTGGAGGCCAAATCACGGATTCGAAACGTGAAACTATGCGGTTACCAAACGTTTCCTTCAATAAATCAATTGTGGTACGAGCTGTGTGACATGTTGCGCCGTCTTGTTGAAACCACAACTCCTGCACATCATGATTGTTCAATTGAAGAACGAAAAAGTTAGTAATCATGGCTCTATAGCGGTCACCATTGACTGTAACGTTCTGGCCAGCTTCGTTTTTAAAGAAGTACGCACCAATTATTCCACCAGCCCTAAAGCACACCAAACAGTCAGTTTTTCTGGATATAACGGGGTCTCAACATACACTTGAGGATTATCATCACTCCAAATACGGCAGTTTTGTTTATTGACGTATCCATTCAACCAAAAGTGAGCTTCATCGCTAAACAAAATTCGATTATGAAAATCGGGATCAACGGCAATCTTGTTTTGGGCCCATTCACCGAATCTACGCCTTGCTAGGTGATCGTGTGGCTTCAATTCTTGCACGAGTTGGATTTTGTAAGCACGCAAACCTAGATCTTTCCGCAAAATCTTCCATAAAGTGGATGGACACATATCCAATTCCTGTGCATGATGGCGGATAGACTGATTCGGGTCTTCCTCTACGCTACGCTCTACAGCAGCAATGACTTCTTCTGTACGCACTGTACGACGTCTCTCTGGATGCGTGTTATCATTTAGAGTATACGTGGTGCGAAAACGTTCCATAGTTAATCGAATTAATTGCTCTGATGGACGATTATGTTGACCGTAATATTGACGTAGTGCGCGATACGTATTTCGAACAGAACCATGATTTTCAAAATAAATTTGCACAATTTGCAAGCGTTGTTCAGGCGTCAGTCTATTCATGTTGAAATGACAAACCAAACTAAATATAAATCACTTAACAGCTGACAAAATGGCCGCCAGTTAAAAAAGTGTTGCCAACTTAAAGTTCTATACCTCTAAAAAAACACCCGTTACTAGGTTGGTCTATAAACCAACAAAGTTTCAGTTAAATCGGTGAGCGACATTTACCTGTGTGCCCTTATGAATCGGTAATATAGTCAAAAATTTACGACGCATCCGCAATATTTGGTAAATTTTACTGTATCCCTAAATAGAAACGGCTACGCAAATGAAATAAATATATTTCAAAACACTGCTATAAACCATGAAAAATAAGAAAATATTTGTATCCAAATACAAAATATGCAAATGGGACATCATTAATTTATTTTCTACCAATTTCAACTAAAATAATTAAAACCACTAAATAAAAGGGTACGAGCATTATAACCGTCAACAAAAATATTGTATATTGAATATTGTAAGTACATTGTATGTATTGTTGTGAAATACTATTCTTGCGTACAATAGATAATGTACAATAGTTAAATCAGGGGTTTATAGAATAAATTTTAAAGATTGTCGGGTAAGGGGCAGAACTATCGTATATATCTACATTAAATGAACACAATAATATATGAAGTAAAAAAATGTAAGTTTTACAAAACTTTGAATCGCCAATAACTCTTAAGGATTTCTTCATAATTTATATTTAGAGTTATTAACTTCACATATGCATATTTTCTTATATTTATTTTAATATTTATTAGATGTGTCCGTCGATGCGAACCGATGCGAACAGCTAATATTCATCGTTGTTGTTCAGTCAAACTTGGCGCCAACGCGAACGTATGTATGACTGTTTCAGATTGTGGTACATTATCTTTCTCCTTCTCCTCGTACTATATAAACACAATATGAGATGTAGGCCACTTCTCCTTATACAAACGGCCCAAGGAATAACACAAGTTGAAGCAAATAGTCATATGACACAGAGATCTAGAACGTTACAGGCACCCTGTAATTTCCGTTGCAACAATGATCGTGTTTAAATTTGCGGTAGTTCCCCGCCTTGACGTTCGCGAGACATTCGTCGTATTATTTCATGTCTGATATCTATCGCCAAAAATTATGAACACTACTTTAAAATGCACATTAAAGTTTGGCCCTCAACATGACAAAGATTGCTCATACCTGTGTTAATCAGACGACCAATACCAAGCTCGTTGTGTTACTGTTATTGTTAAGGCACAGCTTCAAGTCTTTTACAAGACCATATCTGCCTCAATATCTTTGGATTTTGAAGATAATCCTACTCTTTAGGAAAATTCACAACGGAGTTGTAGCAACTCTAAAGGGAGTAGCTACATGTTGTGACTGAAAAAAACAATTCAAGTGGAGATGAAGGAAAAGAGAATGTTGCTACTGCATTTGTAAAAGAAATGTGCACTAAATGGGATGAAGTCTAAAAGTGTGTGGGAAAGTACCATCCAGACAAAGCTTTAGCAAGCCACAATGCATACTTGTTCAACGATTAAAAAATGTCGCATTTTCAAAATGTTTTGAATGATTGACAAAAACAAGTTTACCTGGATAGGTTTTTAGTAAAATTCTCTAAAATGCATCGTCACTAAAATTCAGTACAGAGAAGCAAAAAAACAGAGGAAACCCGTTACAGTGCCTGGAATTGCTATAGAAGACCGAATTGAGTTTTGTTTTATATATTGTACATACGTATGCGTATTTTAATATTTACTTCTTTTTATTAGGAAACAAACATGTTATTCTATATTTTGTTAAGTATGGAAATTTGTAAAGTTTTTTTTACATTTTCCCATTCCCTATATATACATATATGTATGAACATATGTGTATGTATATCGTATATAGTACATATGCAAAATTCGCTCGCCACTCGGCCCTCGTCACAAGTACTGAAACGAATTACCGACGAATACCGAGATATGACTGTAACTAAAAATCTAAAATGTGACAAATTCATATAATTAACACCATATTAATAATAATAATATTAACTATTTATTTCTGGCCAAAAGATAAGCTCTATATATGATATTAATTATTTATGCAAAGACAACTTTCCAACATGGGCGCAAGTAAGTGCTTTAGTTGCGTAAATCTTAAAAACGGTCTTGATACACGTAGTTTATACAATATTTTTGTAAGGGGCGAAATTTTATTATTAAACAATAGATTTATATCGCTACTAATGAAAATTAATATTTTGTGCTTTACTATTGTTGTTACTAATTATAAGAATTAACTAAGACTTTCTACGTTGGAGCAGGATTCGAACCTGTATGTGTCGTTTATTAAACGACTGCCTTTCCAACATGATAAGGCACCCTTAGGAAATTTATGAGAACTTATATTTGCTACTATACCGTCATTGTTGCTAATTACAGAAATTATTTAAAAATTTCTGGACATACCAAATTGGTCAGGTGTGGGCGCGCGTGTGTGTGTGCGTGTGTGGGTGCGCGTGTGGGTGTGCGTGTGTGGGTGCGCGTGTGGGTGTGCGTGTGTGTGTGCGTGTGGATGTAGGTGTGCGTGTGTGTATGCGTGCGTGTGTATGTGTGTATGTGTGTGTGTGTGTGTGTGTGCGCGCGTGTGTGACTGCGAACACGGATGGATTGTTAATTTCATGTTGAACAACCTTCAGGATGTTATTGTAAAAAAGCTCTTCACAAGATTAAAAATTTATTACATCTATTTTAATTTGGAACTCTGGAGCAAATATTTGTTAGGCATTTATGTAAAATCTAAATTAATATATGTTTATCTTTTTTCTAGGTAAGTCAATGAATTTCGTCACTTGGTAAGAAAATATTTAGCTTTTACTTTAGCTTTAATTATTATTATTATTATGTGTTCATCTTTGTCATGACGTTGATAGTAAATTTTTAGGTGTAAAAATATTTCTTAAATGCTTACTAATATGGATTACTTCCAATTGCTTTTATAGAATTCGGCGCTTTATTATTGCCAATATATTCTGTTAAGCGTTACACTACTTTTATTATATAAGCTAAAAACATGTTTGCAAATGACTATAATTGTTTGATATAAAAATGATCGTGCTGGAATTAGATTTAATACTAACTTAAATTTATGTTTGGTTTAACATCTCGTCTTATTTTTTAATTGTGCCAGGGTCTTACTAGTACCTCACGGACATAGTACAATTAATTCATAATAACAGAGTTCAAAATTTGCCATAAACATAATTTATACAAAAAATTATATTCTGAAGAAAATAGAGACTGTCTTTTGCTGATTCAAGAATAATAGTAAACCTTTTTTCCAATTCTTTTAACTATAACTATCAAATGATTTCATATGAGCGCTATTTCATTGCTTTTGCTTGCAGAAGTACCCTTAAAATTTATATGTTAGATTTACCAGCAGGATGAATTTTTTCACAAGATATTTTTTCTTCTAAAATGTAGTGAAAAATAATCTTAAATATATTCTACCAACTTATAACAGCACATACAACCAATATTACAATAGTCATATCAGGTTACATCTGTGTTACTTCTAACTGAAAAGTAGAAAAGAAGATAAAAAATACATATTCATTATAACGTGCATACATGTATGTATTGTTTCTCTCTGTGTCTGTGTATTTATATATATATATATATATATATATATATATATATATATATATACGTATCTCTCTGTGTGTGGATACGCGGGTGCGCGCATGCGTCTCTCCCACTCTCCCACCCCTCTCCTCCATTCCCTCTCGTCCCTGCCCCCTCTTCCTTCACGAGATAAATGTAAAGTTATACATAAGATGAAAGACAATTTCAAAATTACTTTTCAGGAGACCATGCATGATTTAACAACCATTAATACAAGAACAGTACAATTAATGGATTGGTTTTAATTTTGAATAGCACAACAAAAACCCATGATATCCCAAATTAACTAGTGAAAGTAATTGAAATTTACACATTTAAGCAAGAATTCAGAATTCTGGAATAATGTTCTATGATCGAATGAAGGCAAAAACAACTTCTTTTAATAGGATAGTCAAGAATGGGTATGGCGGAAAACTAAAACAGAGTCTCAGTCTAGCAATTTACTTACAAACTTACCGTGAAATATGGAGATTTATGTATGACTAGTGACGGCATAGGAAGTAGACGGATCGGCATTAACGGAAAATTGGATAAACATGTTTACATGAGTATTTTAAAAAATAACGCAAAACCTTGTGCTAAGAAACTGCATTTCAGATCTAATTTTATTTCCAACAGAACAATGACTCCAAAAACACAGTATAAAAGGTCAGGCAATGATAGATTTATAACGTTCCTCCTCGATCATATCTGCACGAAGTTGAAAAGACCCATAAAGAAATACACAGTAACAAGTAAACAAGATCTCGAAGAAATAATCGATGAAAGAATTGCAACACATTAAACCAGCATCTACAAAAAAACTAGTGTTTTTAGTGGCGAAAAGATTGTTTGCTACGATAAAACTGAAAGCATTGGCAAGTAAATAATCTGTTAAAACTAGTACTTCATTACCACAATATTACATAACATAAAAAACATTAAAATATAAATCTTACAATTAAATTTATACAGTAAAAATTATTGACTAAGTTAAATACGATGAAGGATCCCTGCCGAATTTATGAAGTCCTTAAAAATGTTACTACCAGCCCCTGACAAATAAAGAAAAACCAGTCACAAAAACACCAATCTAACGTCGCAAAAATGCAGAACAAATATTACATAAAATGTATGCAACGTAACACTGTGAAATACGTCTAGGCACTAATAATATTGCTATTGTTTTTTTTTATTGCTACATATAGTCGAATTGCAACAGATAGACGTAAATCGAATTAAGATCACCTGTGTCAGCTTTTCGTTCATTGGATTAAGTTGTCTGTGAATGTAATACACTTCCAAAAAGCTGCTTTATTATAGTTATACTCTATTGCCAGGATTTAAATGTTATCATAGTCAACGTCATAAGAATTATTGTTATGGTGTTCAGCCTAAGCTTAACATTTCGTTTTCAATCTGTTTCTGCAGTTGCTCTTATGAAGCGCAATTCTAGCACATATTTCTACAAATTTGGCCTACATTGGGCACGTCACGAACTACACTACCGCTCATAAGTATTTGGTCACCCTTGCTTCATTACAGTTTCTATAGAAAAGTTGTAATTATAAAATTTATTTCTGTAGTAAGAAATAGTTTAATAGTAAACATTAAAATCTATAAAAGCTTATTCAAAAATAATTATGCGATTATCCTACTATTCACAATGAATGATAATACCCTAATAAAACTCCAGGTAGAATAATTGCACTTAAGGGATTGGGTCTCTCAATTCTTGAAAATTTTCGATTGTTATGATTTTATTTTAAAGTAAGGTGTTATTGTAAACTATACTAGTATTTATACTTGGGTATTTTGGCAAAATTGCAGTTAGTTTTTGAAAGGTGCTCATAGTGATAACATTATGTGTTTTGAAGAAGTTAAATGGTTACAAATTCCTAAACGGAGAGAATTGAGTGTAAAAACACAATCGTTTATAATCGCATACCATAAAACTGGCAAAAGCAACCGCCAAATTGCCACAGAACTTAAATTAAATCAGTCCACCGTGGGTTATATCATCAAAAAACACCGCGAATATGGAAGTGTGTTGAGCAGAATTCGAAAAGGGAGACCAAGGGCAACAACCTCAGCAGAAGATCTTGCAATGGTGATAATAAGCAAGAGAAATAGACGAAAAACAGCCCCAGAAATCACAGCAAAAATGAATACTGTTCGTCGAAAACCCATAAGTGTTTCCACAGAAACGGCGATTAAAAGAATCCGGTCTTCATGGACGAATTGCAATGTGGAAGTCACTTCTACGCAAGCAAAACAAGCAGAAACGTTAAAAGTGGGTACGCGATCACCAAAATTGGACCATAGAAGACGAATACAGTAGTGTGGCCCGATAAATACAAATTCAAGATTTTCGGTTCACGAAGTGGTGTTTACGTGAAGAGGCCTGTAGGTGAGCGTACCCGGGAAGAATGCATAGCCCCTAATGTTAAACACGGTGTAGGTTCAGTCATGATATGGGTTGCTTTTCTGGATCAAATGTGGGCGATCTCGTAAAAATCGAAGATATACCAAAAAAAGAACAGTACAAGCGCATATTGGAGAAAAACGCAATTCCCTCTGGAATTAAAATTTCGGATCAGAATTTTATTTTCCATCAAGATAATGATCTGAAACACACTTCCAAACCATGCCGGGAATATTTGCAGAAATTGGAGGACGAGGGAACCATAAAAGTTATGCCGTGGCCTCCCCAGAGTCCCAATTTAAATCCCATCGAGTTGTTGTGGGAAGAACTTGACCGCGAGGTGAGAAAATCGGCCCTCACATCTGCTGTTAATATGTGGAAGAACCTGCAAGAGGCATGGGGTAAAATAAACCTTGAGACATTACAAAAATTAAACGAAAAAATGCCTCAATTGTGTGCTGCAGTGATTGAAAATAAAGGAGGTCATATAGACGAGTCTAAAATTTATTTAAATATATTATACAACAATTTATTTTAGATGTAAAAATATATATTTTTCATATACGTTAATAATAAAAAGATATTAGTATTTCAATTTTGATTTTTGTTACAATTTGCGGGTTAAATGCGAGTGACCAAACACTTATGAGCGATAGAGTATATGAATGATACTGTACCATAATTATGTAAAGCTTCTATTCTACTTTTTAGCGATGGAAATAACTGTTTTAATGTTTTCAAGTGCTTATTAACTATAAAAATAGTTATCAAAAAGAGAAATTTAATCGTACAAAACAGTTAATTTCCACCTCCTGTGAACAGATAACTCAGAAACATACCAAAAACTGTAAAACTATAGTATACGATAAAACTGAAACAAATATTTATTTGCCAAAAAGGGCTTATCAAACGTGTTCAAGTTTTACTTAAAGAATGTCAATTAATAAATGATATTATACAGGGTGGTGTTATGGCGATTCTATGATTAATTCTGAGTCGATAATTCTAATACAATTGCTGGAATTTTATATCTTTAATCAATAAAATAGTACAAAAACGAAATCGATGTGAGAATCTTATTATATATTAATTTTTATTGTCTATAATTTCATGCAGCTGCACTTACGTGTTAGGTATGCAATAAAATTAGGACTGGGGAAATTCCACTCGATGTAATAAAATAAAGGATTCATCGAAGTCACTTTAAAATAGCAGCAGTACATATTAAGAACATAAATTGAGAATTTCAACTTATGAAGCAGTTTTATCGCCACCATTCATAACAGAAGTTGAACTACTATATAGATATGAATTATACATATACATATGTGTATGTTCAATTCTCACTTTACATGAATGATTTTACAAGTTCAAAATAATAAATTTTAATATGTATTAAAATACTTTAGTCGCATATGGAAACCAGTTAGTAAATTAAAATTATAATATATACCATGTAATACTATTAAGAAAAGCAATCAATGGGTCGAAAAAAACATTGTATTGTTGATGAAGTTGATAAAAAATTAATTATTCATGGAAAAGCTATAGATTTGCATAAATATTGTTGAATGTTTTGCAGAGATGGTTACGAAGGCTTAAAGAAAAAAATAAGCAATGTATGATATTGTATTGTGCAGAGCGCTAAAAAATAACATTTATAATTGCGATACCAACGGAATATCAACAGTTACTTTACACAAACCATGTGGTTATAGCAAATAAGAGATATGCAGTTGTTAGTATTTTATATTATTTTAGTAGTTTGTTTGTGCCACTATTTTATTGAAGTACACATAAATCGAATATAAGTAATTAATATTTAGTTTAAATAATAAATATATGTTGGAAAACCATATTTTTGGTTTATAATATTAGTGATATACTTATAACAACAATTTTTTTCATAATTTTTTAATATTTTGGAATATGTACTGCTATTTTATTGATATCTGCACTTACCAGTTTTTATATTCTTTCTAATATTTGTCGCTAAAATATTTTAAGAATTTCAAATTTGAGATCGTTGTTTAAATGTTTCTAATTTTAAAGCGTAAGTATTTAAATATAATCAAAAAGGCAAACAAGTAAATAATTATAAATTGAAAAAATACATTCAAATTAATATTGTTTTAGAAAGGAGCAATTGTCAGCAAGCTTCCAGGTCTGTTTTATTTTATAAATATAAATTCTAAATACCGAGAATAGAGATTTTACTCGCATACCAATAGATTATATAAATAAAATTTAATAAATGGAGGCTGGAGAAAATGCAAAATTCTCTTTATTCTAATAAATTTATGCATTTCAGATGCGAAAATTCGAAGGTCGAAATAATTATACTTAATACGTTTTCATTCAGTTTATTTTAAACAATAATACACATAATAAAGTTATGAATTCAAATATTGCAAAGGCGTTTGATATTCAAAGTGACGGTAATTAGAAATTTGATTGATATTTATTACGATATATAAATTACTATAAAAAATAAAGATATGACAAAAGCCTTTATTATCTCTTTATTTCGATAATGTCTACATCAGTTTATGTTTCTAGATAAAATATGTTGATTTAATAGTAAAATCCTAAATATTTCTATAATTACACCAAATCAACAAATGTATATTCTTCACTGGCAGTGTCTGGAAGCCAAACAGAGGTATAATTTACTTACTACCGCAGTGAATCCTTCACCTTCAACTAGCAGATCTGATGTGTTCAAATCTGAAAACAGAGAACCACAATATAAGAAAAACAGAGTATAATATATGATTATGCAGGGAAATATATAAAAGCCAAAGCATCTAAACAGGACATGCAAAGGAAAAATAATCTTAAAATATTCTTTAAAAAACGAATCAAGAAACATTTTATCAATTACATGAACGTCAAATGCAGCGAGAACAAGAAAAATTACGCAACGAAACAGTTCAGAATATCTCGCTTCGCGTTCAACGCAGCGAGGTACCCATGAACCCCTCATAAAGCGGAATGTACTTTTCCATTGCCGTCGCTGTCATACTTATAACTTATACTACAATATTACTAGTTTTTTGATTTTTCTTATCAATGTCCTTCTCACTGTAACCAAATTGTATTCCTCCCCGTTTTTTTTTTTTTATTAATTTCTTGTAACCAACATTAATCTAATTCTCTTTCTTCTTCTCTTCTTCTATTACATCTCTTGTATGCTTCTCTATTCCTTTTTAAAGTCTGCGTTAATGAATTATTTATTTTATTGATTTGTTTTCAATTTACTTTTATTTTTCATGATATCCATTTTATCACTCATATTTCCCGTTTCAATGATACATATTTTTAAAAATATTTCCTAAGCTAGGCAGATTTATTCTAATATTTATTTATTTCTATTTTGTTTCTTTGACAAACCTAATCCTTTTATTATTAGATTTCTCTTCCTTGTACTTCTACCCAACATTCTATGTGTTCGTTTAAATCTTCAAATTCTTTAGTTGTTCGTTTTCTTCTTGTATTTTTGAAATATCTTACCTATAGATTACTTGTTCTTGTTAGAAGATAATAAGACTTCTACAATCTCGTTATCTCCACGTGGGTATAGAAGTTTTTCTCTTTTCCTTTTGCTTTAGTTAACTATATACGCTTCCCGAACCCACTTTACTTACACCTCGTAACTTGTTTATTAAAATTTGAAAAAAAGTGTTTATACTTTTACTCGGTTTTTTCTCCTCTCTCATCTTTTTTCCATTTTCCGTGTTTTACAAATTTCCTACCTTGTTAACTGTCACCTGTTACGATGCAATAAATATCTATATTTTTAGTTCATGTTAAGTTGTGGTATATCTGACGAGGACATTTTTTTAAATTTAATATCCCATTCAATTTCCAATCTATTCACATCGGAACAATAAGTAAATATTTTAACTAACCATTTAGACGTGTAGGAAACTAACCCAGTGGTTATTTCCTATTGAGTCATAGTTACAATACAACTATTTACAATTTGGGATAACACAAGTATTAACATATTTACATTACAATTATGTATATCACTAATGAAAGAAAAGAACATATTAATGCGCAAGATTAAAGTCTAACACTTCTAGTTTAAGGAGCACTATTTTGGAATCTATAAACTAAATTGTAAGGAGTGTACCGTTTAAGTCTGCGCCTTATAATACGTTGCAGTGCTAGGTTTTTAGCAAGATTATTTGGGTGTATTACGTGTCTGTTCATATAATTCTCACTTATGTTCTTAATTTCTTGTTTAACCGAAGTTACTTTCAAATCACGAGCAATTGAACTATTTGAAACGAACCATGAAGCGCCGCTGACTACTCGAAGAGTTTTTGCTTGAAATCTTTCGAGAATTTCGATATTCGAATTTGATGCAGAGCCCCAGAGCTGAGCTCCATACGTCCAAACTGGCTTTAGGATAAATCTGTACACCAAGATCTTGTTTTCAAAAGATAACTTAGATCTGTGACCAATAATTCAATAGACTTTGCGTAGAATGAGACCCAACTGCTTCCTTTTAGCAAAGATGTGTTTTTTCCACGTTAATCTACGGTCCAGGTGTATTCCGAGATATTTTACGTCTTGTCGTTGGGGTACTTCCTTACCATTTAATCTCACTGTTTGTGAAAGTTACGTGCACAGACTTCGTTTCATTGACTCCTATTCTCCATAATTTTAACCATTCCTGTATACTATCTACGTTAGATTGAAGGAGCTGGGATGCTATCTATCTTTGTGCGATGATAAAACGGCAGTGTCGTCAGCAAATGTAGATATTAAAGCGTTGTTAGATGTGGGTAAGTCAGACATGTATACTGAATAAAGAAGAGGCCCAAGAACACTTCCCTGCGGAACTCCAGCGTTTATGGGGTGGAATGATGAGTATTCATTGTGGAATTTAACAAAGAATTGGCGGTCTTGTAAATAGGATTTAAGAATGAGGAAGAAATTTAGGGGTAAGAGCTTTCTAATCTTATACAACAATCCAGTGTGATAAACCTTATCGAAAGCCTGGCTCACGCCCACGAATAGAGCGGAACAGTACGATTTATCCACTAAGCATTGCATAATTTTATTGGTGTCTCGTTGTACCTGTTCTATAGTGGCGTGCTCTTTTTGAAATCCAAACAGATGTTTAGGAATTATGTGCTGGTCTCTAAGGATCGTTTCTAATTTAATTTTTAAAATCTTTTCCAGTATTTTAGATATAACAGGCAGCAAGCTTATAGGCCTATACGAAGTAATATTTTCAGATGGTTTGCCAGGTTTGGGGATTAAAATAATTTCTGCCACTTTCCATTACATATAAATGTAATTAATGCAACTGCACATGGTGGTAGTTCCAGGAGTACTTTAGCATTTATCATGCCGTATCCTGGTGACTTTTTGGAATTGAGTTCTTTAATTGCTTTCATAACCTCCTTTCTGGATATTCTTGTTGAAGGCGATTCTAACTGATAAGGGATTCCAATAAACTTTTTCACTTCTTCTTCGTGTCCATTTGTTGATGGAGAGTTAGGTAGGAAGATAGTTTCCAAGTGATTTGCAAAGGCAATTGCCTTTAATCCAGTGTCCTTTTGCAGATCGAATTGGTTGACTGGTTTGTTGTGGACGATCAACTTTTTTCACTGCCTTCCGCAAAGAGTATTCCGTGGCTTGAGTTGCGAAGAGATTTTCTAAATAGTGTTGGATGTTGTTGTTTTTAGTATTGCTAAGAATTCTTTTCAGTTCCTGACTTGCTTTATTCAAATTTGCTTTATCTTCTGCACATCGTGTTCTTTGCCAGATTTTACGCAGTCTACGTTTATTTATAATTTTTTCCCTAATTAACACAGGCAATTGACTTCTCACTGCTGAAAAATCCTTAGTTGGACTGGAATACCAAGCCGCATTTTAAATTGTTCTTGTAAGATGCTCTATGGCCGCAGTTACATATATCAGCGTCTGATTTCAAAGGTACGTTTAGTTGTAAGTCCCTACTTACCACTTCTTTGAATGTTTCCCAATCAGTGCACTTGTTACATATGTAAGGTGGAGTTTCTTTAATAATAGCTTCTGTACTTAAGTTGATTTTCACTGGTGAATGGTCAGACGATAAGTCTAAACAGGATGTTGCGCTAATTAAATTATCTGAGATTCCCGTCACACAGAAATCGATTAGATCGGGTTGTTTATTCCTGTCTGTTGGCCAATATGTAGGCTCACCGGTTGATACATATTTGAGAGTGTTGACTTTTATAGTATTGTAAAGTTGCCGATCTCTTGGATTTATTAATCTGGAAACCCAGTAAGTATGCTTGGCATTGTAATCACTGCCTGCCAGGAAACGATTTCCAAGCATTTTGAAAAACTGTGTGAATTGCTGATAGCTAACAGTATGTTTTGGAGGACAGTAAACAGCCGATAAAGTCAAAGGTCCGTGCCAGTCTTCTATTGCTACACTGGTTGCTTGTAGAAACTCTTCGTTGTAATCATCTAGAATGTTGTGTTTGATAGTACTTTTTTATTATGATAGCAGTGCCACCATGTGCAGTTCCATCCGGGTGGTTTGTTTTGTAGATATTGTATTTTGGCATTTTGAAGTAGCTTCTTTTGGTGAAATGAGTTTCAGTTATCGAGAAAACATCGATATCATTAATTATAAATGCTTTAACTTCGTCCGCATGTTGTGTAAGACCATTGGCATTCCATAGTGCAATGTTTAAAAATTTACTCGTTTTGAAATTTTAGTCATGACAGTTGTTAGTAGATTTAACATTGTCGCCATTTGTTCCATGAGAGATTTTAACATATTTTTTAATTCTAACATTTCATTTGATGGTAAGGTTGCAGTTTGAGCTTGAGTTGTGTTAATTTCGATATGTTCTTGGTGGCGACCATTAGTTGCAATCTGAGAGTATAGAGTATCTGGTTTTAACCAATTCCTTATAAACTGAGAATCCTTTATAGCTCGCCGGATGGTTTCCTTCGCACAACACGCATTTGACATTTATTTTCTTTCCTAGGACATTGAATCGTAGCATGGTCACCAGTACATTTTACACATCTTGGTCTGAGCTGGCAGTATGCCTTGGTATGTCCATAGCGTTGACATCTTGCGAATTGGGGTATTACTCTTTTGGCTTTTGGAGGCTCAATCTTTATTTTTTGATGCAAAAGAAATTCCACGTTGTATATTTCTTTATTGTTGCTACCAGGTTTAAGATCCACGAAAAACATTGACAATGGCTCTCTAGTTCTAAAATGTTTGATGTTCCAAATTCTTTCCACTATGTGTCCGTGTTTCTCGATTTCAGCTTTTAAGTCATTTATGTTAACCGAGTAGTGTATATATTTAAGTACGATTCTAAAACTTCTGATTTCTTTTAATTTATAAGTGTAAAATTAAGTTTTCTTTTCTTCGAGTGCTTTTGTTATTAAGGGGTAAACTGTTGTCGAACTGGCTTGTATTTTAACTTGATCGAAGCCTGAGATTTTGATTTAGAAGTTGTTGGCAGTGATACTATTTAACAAACTAATGAGTGGAGAAATATTCTTGACACCTTTGACAAAGATTGGAGGCGGTTTGTGTACATTTACCTCCGATGCGTTAGACTCGATTCTACATCTTGTTTATCACCATCATTATTATCGTTGTCTAAGCTAGCATATCGATTTGTTATAGATGTTGGAGAGTTTAACCAGTAGTCATCTATTTTTGTCTGTTTTGCTGTTTTAGTATCTAGACTGTTTCTATATCATTTTTTTGTATGATTTACAAGTTTCCATTACTCTTCTTGATTTTCTGGATTAAATTGTTGGTTATAGGACTGTGTTTGACTAGAGGTATTGGAAAAACTAAAGGATATTGAATATGATTATTACTTGCCTGTGATATATCATAAGTTTGTGGTTGTGGGACCATTGATGTTACCATTTGCCCTTGAATGGGATTTACGTAGTATTGTGGATTTGGTTGTGTTTTTTGAAACATATTATGCTCTGGAGGCACTGAAGATATGTACGACATTGTGAATAAATCCAGTATATTATTTTTGTTTCAATCTAGATGAAAATTTTCTTATCATTGTAGATTTGACGTTTTTAATAGTTGTTTTCTTCTAACGTTTATCACAAAAAAGAAATCTTGTTTGTCACCGATTACTTCGCACGAAAAAGAAATCGTCGGGACACGTGTTTATCGCTTGAAAGTCAAACGTGAACTTGTTAACTGTCACCTGTTACGATGCAATAAATATCTATATTTTGAGCTCATGTTAAGTTGTGGTGTATCTGACGAGGACATAGCTGCCATACATTTATGCAAGTTGTCGCAAAATTTATTTGATCTATCGTTTTCACACCAATACGCAATGTTATTCGAATTGAGCAGGAAAGAATATAACGATTTATCCCTATGATGTCAGTAGAATTACAATGTTTCGGTCAGTAACAGCTTTCTTTATCTGAACCACTCTAAAAGTTTAATTGCCAAAATAAAATTAATAATACTACCTTTCACGACAGCTAATGCATTCCCTTTTAAATACATTTGACTGTTAGTAAAAATATTTTTGTCTGTTTAATCTAGCCTTAAAATTATAAAAAAATTCTGCCAGAAACTTCTTGTTATTAAATTTCATAACTTCGTGAAAGTATTCAATTCAAACAACTATCTTCATTCGTCACAATATTTCTTCGATCAGTCACATGTAATAAATTTCCAAAAATGAAAGAAATTAAAATGTTAAAAGACATTGATTTAACAAAACGTATATATATATATATATATATATATAAAATAAGTGCTACTATTAAACAAATTATTTTGACTTTAGTAGGTTAGCATGAAATATCGTGATATTACACATACATACTTTCGATAGAAGGTATATACGGTCGAATTATGATGTGGCTGGTGCGAAAAGTGTGACATTTACTAAACAATATCTTACACACAAACCGTGGCCATGTATAACCTTATGTGTGATGCCAAGCTGATAATAATATATAACTTAACTTGATAAATTAACTAGATTAATCTGCCGTTACATATAGGAATTGGATGTGGTATTACTGCATTTTTAAATTTATTGCTACATATATAATTTCTATTTATTTTTGTTCATATAACAAGTTTCAGAATTTCTTTTCTTTCATTGGATTCTTCATTACATTCAAGCACTAACACTGCGCTTATTCACTCTTTCACTATCGTTATATAATATATTTGAAAATTTAATATTGATCACTAAATTTTAACAATTGAAAGAAATAAACATATTTTAAATACGCAGCACCTTCTGGCAGCTACGTGAAAATTATAGTGTACTTCTAATAGTGCTTATTCTACTTAAAGTAATCAAATCAGTAAAAATAATTTGGAACAATCCCATCAATTTGTTACTTAACTAAACCAAACAAGTCGAAATTTTAAGAACTAGTCCTAGATACAGTGACAGTTAAATGTAGAAGAGATTTCGTTCATTACGAATATTTTGTATTTGATTTTGAATTGTTTTAAGCATGTAGTTCGGCAAAGGCAGATTATTGAGAGTTTGCAAAAAACATTTATAATATGTTAAATTTAGTAACTTTTAAAAAATGATTTAATGAATCTATAGTTTTATTATCGACGTGTTCACAAATAGACATTCATATTTATCAGATATTTGAATTTTTTTTGTCACAGCTTCTATTATTATATTTTATAAATTCTCGACTAGTGTTACAGGTTTACTATGTTTTTGAATAAAGAACTACTTTATTCTCGACGAGATATTGATTAAAAACGTTTTGCCTATTGAAGGCTCATCAGTTAACCCTGACCTCGTTGACGAAATGTTGTTTCCTTGCGATTCTTCGTCTCGATACGTAAAAGGACAAGTACCGAAACACGGCAGATGTCATATGTATTTGAATAAAGAATGACTCTATTGTTTACAGTATTCTGTTGACCGATTCACCTAACTTTAATGCCGAATACGTGTAACCATTTAAAATTTATCGTTTAATTAAATTCGCTGAGCTGCCTTTAAATTGTTACAAACAATTATTGGGTTTTTTCAGAACAAAAAAAAAACAAAACAACTTACTTCCTGTTAACCAGTTACACTTCTTTACAATGGGTTAAATGAATGAACTTTTTTTCATAATAGAATTTATGACTTATTTTATTTTCTGTGTGTGGTTTATTACATTTATTTATTGTATACAAACCAATTCAATAAACTTAAGGATCATAGTGTCATTGAGTTTATTTTAATATGACCAAAATAGCAGGTATGTACATTTATTGAATCCCCCTACGGTGAGGGCTTAATGAAACGTAAACACATTCAAGATGTGGGTTGCTCCTTACTTTAATAGTCAGAGTAGTATTAAATAATCAAGCAAACTTTTTCCTTATTTATATTAGTTTTGGGAGTTAAATTTAATAGTCATTACTTAACATTGTATAATTGAAATTACATTACAGATTAATATTGCTTACATTTAAGTAATATATCCCATATACACTTTCGTTAGTAGCAAAATATAAATTATAAGCTGAGAAAGCACATATATTATGATAAGAAAATAGGGAGACCTAGGGAAAAGACAAGGAAGGTGAGCAACGTAAAATAAATAACGATAACTGTGACTCGATGATGGATGATATAAATAGTGACGCTAAAAAATATAATAATAATATAGTGACAAATGGTATTGCGAAGAGAAGAGCTGAAGAAGTGATACAGGGCTTATAAGGAAAGTACCGAGTTGGGATATTAGTATCATCCGACGAAGAATATATAGCATTTACAAGCATGGTGAAGTGGCTACATTAAATAGCTTCCAAAAAAATTAAAGAAAATACCAAAATAGTAGCCTCTATAAAAACAATATGGCGAACATTAAAGCAATATTGTTTACAATTTGGGACAACAGCCAAACAACGTGTTATAACAGAGTCACCGAGGATGCAAAAATTATGCCAAGAATATTTAATCGTCATGAAAGAATTCAGAAATGAAGAACTATCTAGACGTAACCTGGTATGACACTCACGATACCATTAAAAAAAGGGTGCATTGATGATTCACAGGCATGTTTATCACATGTACCCGCTTCCAAAGGAAAAAGAATTAGATAGTCTTCCTGTCTCGCGAGACAAGTCGTAACTGCTTTAAGTAAAACAGCATATGTATATTGAAGGAATTTTGTTTCTATAATATAAGTTTACATATTGATTTATTAATTTCTTTTTTTATATTATTCGATAACTTCCAAGTCGAAGTACACACTGGTATACATTTAACACTTTAAGCATGAAGTGTTAAATTTAATCTTAGAAAATCAATACTCTTATGCACAGATAGCTTTTCGTTAATTAATTTAATTAAATTGTAGATGTTATATCTTGAGATGAAACAACTTGCTGACGTTAGCTTTTGGGACTTATAATTCAATTTGTATGTAAGTCAGGGACACTCTAGCGTCTATTTGTTGATTCGATGGAAAACCAACTATATTGCGCAATTCTTCCCACATCTATAGTAAAAAAGATAAGAGCACTAAATAAGCGACTTTGAATGATAGGTACATAACCGGCGGCTGAACCTATCACAATCTGTTTAGTTCCCCTGTTAAGTAAATACTACAACTGTTTAATAAGATGCTTTTCTCGAAAGGTCGCATCTTCATTCATTTCAGGACATTATCAATATAACAAATAGGAAAATTAATAAAAAAACAAATTAAAAAGTATAAAATCTATGTATCATATACGTTTAGTACAATTTTAAAACACAAATACAGTCTTCTAACTAAAGGCCTTTGTTTTTACTGCATTCTATCTAAAAGAGAAAATAGGAACGGGATGCTTAACGTGTAGTTCGAAATTGGTGAAGGGAAGAAAGCTACTCTTATCATCGACCGATAATTGCGGCCGAAGATTCTGCTCAAGAAAATAATTGCTAATCGATTCATTATACTAATAATATAATATTAACTTCTGAAGATGTCAACTCCTCATCGATGCTGTAATGATCCCAAACTAGGATATATAGACTATCCACATCAATCCACCGATTATTATTAAAAGGAGATTGAACCTTTACATAGCTCGATTGACAGATTTTATGAAATTTAGATTTAAATAAATTTTGTTTTCTATACATCAAATTTTTGCCAAACAATTTCTATAATATCCCAAACTAATTTTGTCTCTAATAACGTTCTTTTTTATTTCCTTACTTTCAGCTTCAATTGCGTAGACTTTAGCATGAAACCCAACAAATTAACTCACTAGCTTACCAGCGTTCCTGTCCTTCATTAGACCTAGAACGGGCTTGTCTTGGAAAGATATGTTGTAAACATTATTAATCGAAAAATTGAATGTATCAAATTTAAAAGGATTTTGTTTCATGTCACAATATATATAATGGTGGTAATTTTTAAAATTAAATTTTGGGTGTGTATGTAGCACAGAAATAACTTTTAGACATACCCATGTTTCAAATATTCATAGTAAAAAACGTACATTGATAATTTGAATACTTCCAAAATTGAAAAACCAGGCAAATTAATTTATCGTAAACCACTTTCAACTCCTATATTTGACGACTACAAAATTTTGAACAAAAATCGAATGTTCACAAAATTAGATTTTTTCTGTTAAATTACCCTCGCCTTTTATCTCGATATAATTTTGCAGCCAATTCTATCATATAAATACAAAAACACAGTGAATTTTGATAATTTCAAGTTCTTTATTTGAACACAAGTTCCTGTAATGGATTCACGATATATTTCTCTTTGTTATTTAAATTTACAATTAGTTTCTTATTTCGAAATTTTGAATTGGATACTCGATATCTACCCCTAAAAAGTAACTGATGTCTGATTCGTCCATAAAACATTTAAAGCATCAAGTTCGGCATGCGATAACCAATGAAAACCATCACATGGTAAATATTGCAACACAACTTACACGTACAAATTATTAGCATCCCAACAAGCTTAAATATGAATTTGGAGTACTAGCATTCCTCTTAGCATAACTTGATTGCGTTAATTCACTACTGATAGTCAACGGGATTCAAAGCGTGAGTTTACCGACACAGTTTCTGAAAGTTTTTAAAAATTTCCATTTTTAAATATCAATTTGGAATAATTTAATAAATCAAACATGTACCATATATTCTGGGAGCGCCTATAAACATTTTTGCCCGTTAAAGAATTATTAACTTCACGTTTCGTACTGCAGGCTCATGTAATCGTTCAAAGGTATTTATTTATTCACAGGGAAAAACGCCCTTACCATATCCTAACTTAAATCCTAAAGTATCGGAAAAGTTTGACCGAACATTATAATTAACTTACGTCTAAATTTTTCGCTAGTTTTTCAATGGAAGGTGTCATAAAACACAAAAATCTAAAAATCTCAAATTCAAATAAACATTTTTATTCGCACCCAATTTGTTTGAATAATTATCAACTACAATTTTTTTGCTAAAACATATACCTTTCTTTATTTATGGGAACAACACTTATATCTTATAGTTTTGAAAATTATCGACCAATAACTCTATTGTCGAACGTGTCGAAGGTTTTTGAAAGAATAGTTCTGGTCAGTATGACAAAATTCATCGAAAAACAAAATATTAAACAACACACAAAATGGTTATATCAATGGGCGATCAACTGCCAGAACAATTTACCAACTTATGGAAAGAATTATAAATAATATATTTAACAAACTCCCGATGGCCTGTGTATTTATGGATCTTTCGAAGGCCTTCAACAGTGTACATCACGAAGTCTTGTTGGAGAAGTTGGAGCCGATGGGATTCAGAGGCGTGGCATCGGATTGGATCCGTTCATATTTGTGTGGCAGAATGCAGTGTGTGCAGGCGGTTGATGCGGGGGGATGCATGGTGAGGTCACGTCCGGAACCAGTTACCCTGGGTGTTCCGCAGGGTTCTATTGTGGGACCTTTACCTTTTTTACTATACGTAAACGATCTCCCAGACGCTACGGAATCTTTAACGGTTCTCTTCGCAGATGACACATCCACAGTCATAGACTCTGATAATGAAGACTTGAATATGGCCATAACAGAAAATATACAAGTATTAGGGAAGTGGTTTGCGGCAAATAACCTACACTTAAATCTATCCAAAACCCATCTGCTGACCTTTGGTAACAGTTTACCTACAGATGTGGTGGTGGGTAATGAAGTGCTTGCCTCTAAGTATGACGCGCCATTTCTTGGCCTTATGGTTGACTCTGAGCTGTCCTGGAAACCTTACATCAACGAACTATCTGGGGGGCTGTATCGGTTCTGCTACTGCTTACGTGTTATTTCTCGTAACGTTGGTGTGGAGGCGGGACTGCTTTCTTACTTCGCCTATGTATATTCAAGGCTTCAGTATGGTGTGGTGTTCTGGGGCAATTCCATCGACTGGCGGAGGATATTTATCCTCCAAAAGTCATGTATTAGAGCAATTTATGGCATGAAACCAACCGAGAGTTGTGTGGGTGTGTTTCGATCTGCCAAAGTACTAACAGTGCCCTCAATTTATATACTTCAGTGCTCGCTACATGTGAAAATAAACTATAATGAATTTTTCAAAAAATACGAAACGAATCACGCACATGCTACGCGAAATCTTCGTAATATGCATCTTGTGTCCCCACGAACGTATTTTACAAAAATACAAAAAACTGTTGTTCACCAATGTGTAAAAATATACAACCACATACCGGTTCGGATCAAGAGCTTGCCGTTGGCCCGGTTTAAAATTAGTTTTAAGTTTTGGCTAATAGAGCAAGAGTTCTACAGTGTGGAAGATTTCTTTAAAACAATTGTAGACATTGGCATATAGCATAGGTCAACTGCACCCATATACATGTACATATGTATACTTACTATCTATTTTAACTTGTGATTGTCTTTTTCGTTGTTATATATTTTATACTTATGACATATTCTATGTTTTTTGACATTATGGAACGTAATAAATAATTATTATCCATATCATATTTAGCCAAATTTTTAAGGAATGACATTGAAATTGTTCGAATGCGTGGCTGCTCTAAATTTATTTTATAATAATAATAATATCGATATGTTGAAGTGCGGTTCGTGTTCAGTGAAAATATCGTGTTATGAAGACATTATATGTGCTTCAGACACGTGTGCCAAATCTTTTCACATGAAGTGTCAACAAAAGTGTAGACAACTTAATGATCTTTAAATTTTCAGAAGACTGAAAAAATTGTCTTGCAGTGTTTGCGAACCGAAAACAAACTAAATGCCGTGGCGTATGTAGGCCGTTCTTTCATTTTTGCCCATTGTATTGACAACTGGGGGCAAATCATAATATCGTCCGGCATATAGTACATATATGTATGTATCTACTATATGACATTGCTTGCATGATAAAAAGATTTATTATACCAATATTTTCAATTTTTAATATTTTCATTCCAATAAATTTCATTTGTAGCACCACTATATTAGACAAGAACAGTCCTTGCTGGGTTATTAACAATACATATTCATATTAAGTATGGAATTAAATGCTTTAAATAATACATATTTATATTTTATATTTATTGATGGATTTGTAAGACATAACAGTTTATTATAATACATAACTTGCGTTTACAATCAAATAAAAAAAAGTTTAACATTTTTGTATACATGTTGAATTTTGTTATTTGGCTGGAAGAGAATGTAAAAAGGAATAGCTGCTTTATTTCTAGTTTGTAACTCGTATGATTGATATTTTATTCATTTTAAATAAATACACTTTTAGCTAAAAACTTAATACAGCATTTGGCAAAAACGTATAAAATAAGTAAAGGTAGTTCCAATAAGAGAGCAAATACATACGTTGACATTTAAAAAACTATTATATTTTTACATCATATTTTTTCATGTAAACTTTAAGGACTCGGAAGATATTAAAAAAAAACTTCAAACTATATTCGAACCAATCGTAATCGATGCACAGGGCAATTATCCTGCTGGAATACATAATTATGCTCATGCTGCACATTTACTGATGGTAACATTATATCAAACAGTATGTTTCAATATTGCTCACTATTTAATCGATTTTCTGTTTTCCATACACTTTCGTTCCAAAGCTCTATATACATCTCCACACATTAATTGAAAATCTGTTACTCTGGCTTCGTTCCATTATAAAAAGGGTACTAGGAAAATTTTGCAATATGACGCAACAATGAATCATAGGAAGCTGCTTCTTGCTACATGTTGAGACATGTTCACACGTGCATAGTAGCCGCCGCGCCATATCGATGGGCTCAGTTATTCATTAGCAGTGCGAGTGTAAAATGCTTGCGATGGCATCGTGGTCACGAAATGAGATAGGGCAGTTTTGCGTTATAATTTCGTGCGTGGTTTAAACACAGACTAGTGCTTCGAAGAAATGACTCTTGCACTAGGTGGTGTTTGTCCACATCGCACAACGATATTCAGGTTGTATAGAGAATGTCAAAGGGGAAATTTAACTGCGGAGGATGCTGAGAGGCCGGGAAGGCCGCGAAAGTCAGTTACGGAGGAAAACGTTACTACTGTGAGGAAAATGCTTGGCGAGGACAGACGAGTGACCTATCAACAGATAGAGGGTACTTCAGGCCTAAATGCATCAGCAATTCGTTCGATTCTGCATGATCATTTGCACGTGAAGAAATTTTAATAAGGGACAATCTCGGTATGTGGACAACATCATGACAGGTGACGAGACTTGGCTGTACTATTACGATGTGCCGACCAAAGCTCAAACCAAAGTTTGGGGCTTTGATGATTAGGACACACCCGTAGTTGTCAGAAAATCTCGATCTGCAAAGAAGAAAATGATAGCTATATTTTTCAAATCGAGTGGAATTGTGGAACGCGTCGTTTTGGACACACAGAAGACAGTCACAGCTAAGTCGGATACTAAACAGTGCCTGCCTAAAGTCATTGGATCTATGAAAAACCTGCGGCCAAAGTCAAGAATGGACACCTGGTTCCTCCATCACAATAGTGCTCAAGCTCACCGCGCCAAAGCCTGCACCGATTATTTGACCACGACAGGATTGAAACTTCTCAAACACCCTCCTTACAGTCCAGATCTTGCTCCCTGGGACTTTGCACTGGTCCCGCATGTGAAAATTAAGCTAAAAGTAAGGTGGTTTTCCAGTGATGAGGACCTTCTGCGGGCTCGGGACAACGAGTGTGCTTTACTCCCTAGTGAAACTTGGCGGAACTGTATTGCGAAACTTTCTTAGTACCCTTTGTATGATCCTAATGAAAATAAGCGTTTCTTTGTCGATATACTCTGAGTTGTGCATTTGAATACAACTGGAAAGTGGATTCATCGGAAAAAGTTGTTCCACTCCAAAAATTAAGATTTCTGTTTCTGTATGTCTCTGCAAATCTGAGCCTGTCTCTTCTTTATTTGTCATTCAGTTTTTGATTTTATAGGGGCCATATGTATACAAGGCTATACATTCTATGTGGGATAGAAGCCGCGCGATCGTGCTCGTCAACTTTACGATTATGATGAGTTACTCCATGTGCCATCCTCCGATCTAGTCCAAAACTCTGCTAGTTTTTGCCTCTTCTACCACCTTTCTCCACTCATCCTCCCAACTTCTGGCCGCTGTTCTCCTCGTTTCTTTTAAGATTGGTTTGCACCTCGTTATTTCCTTGACTTTCCTCTCCTCCCCCATTCTACCTATATGGCCATATCATTGCAATCTCTGTGCTTTTATATTTTCTCTATATCCTCTCCCCACAGGATAGCTTGGAAAATTCATCAGTCTTCTGAATGCACCTTTTCCTACTTCCTTTGTATATAATCTTCTCACTATTTCCCCCCGAATCTCCTTTGCTTCTCCTCCGTTACTGTGAGGGTCATTGTTTCCGTTGCGTACATTACTGCAGATCGTATCGCTGCACTGTATACACTCAATTTAGTACTTTTACCGATCACCTTGCTCTTAATGATGCATTTTACTTATAATACGCCCTGTGGCCTGCTTGTAATCTGTTATCAACCTCCTTACTTCGTGATCTCTGTTGAACGTGACTTCCAGGTATTTAAAATCTTCCCCCGTCTAAAATATATGTTTGCGTGTTATGTGTTTGTTCCTTATTAGTCTTACACTGTTCTTTCTGCTTACTCATTATCGAACCACTCCTTCCCTTTCGCTTTCTCCTTTTTGCCCAATATTTTTTCCTCTGTCTCTTCTATACTTCCCTTTATCTTATTCCATTCCTACCTAATATTCCTTCCTTTCTTTTTCCTCGCTAGTAGTGCATCAATTTCTCTCTCACAGTTTCTCTCCCTCCTGGTCATGTCTTCTACTTTCCATCTTTTCCTTTAAATTTTTCTGTGTTCCTCTCACACCACCCTCAATTTCATCTGCTATTTCTAGTAAGTGGTCTGATCCAACATCTGCCTCTCTAAATAACTGCACATCCTGAATCATGTTCTGGTTCTTTTTTCTTATCATTACCTGGTCAGTCTGGTTTCCCGTGTCCTTCCCTGGCATCAGCCAGGTGATTTTATGTTCTAACCTGTACTGGAATTTCGTGCTTGCTACAATTCAATTCTACTGCTACATTACCCATTCTCCACCCACTATTGTTTCTGATATTATGCGTCGCCTCCTACCCCGCCGCCACCCTCCAGTGCCCTTCTTTTCCCATTTTAGCATTAAAGTTCTCACTATTGTCGCATATTTTTTCTAACTTTTCATAGAACTCATCCTTGTCTAGATCTTGTGGATCTTCTGTTGGAGCGCAAACGTTTACAGTTGTGATATTCATTATCTTATTTTTCATTCTTATAAGTGATATCCTTTCATTCACCCTTTTACATTCCAATACATTTCCTCTTATATTTCTACATATCATGAAGCCTGTTCCATTGCTTCTTTACTCTTTTTCTCCTTCATAGTAGTGCGTTTAGCTTTGCTTATCTATCCTGCCCTCCTCCGTCCATCTTAGTTCCTGCAATGCCATTATTTCTATTTTATACTCTCTCATTTGCCTTGCTACCTCTTCCATTTTACCATCTGTTCACAACGTTCTAATGTTCTATGTATCCATCCTTATTGCCCTTCCACTATCCTTACTCGTCCTTATTTTCTGTTTACTCATCTTCCAATTCCCTACCGTATTGTCCGTTTTTTCCCGCTTTTTCTTTGTGTCGTTTATCTTCTCTTGATTTTTTCCTTTGGTCCTGTCCCTCGAGGTCTGCAGGCATTAAGGCTTTCCTTTCTTTTTGTATTTTTTTCGGATAGTCGTGTATTATCTTCTCTTTTATTTAGGCTTTTCATACGTTTCGCAATTTCGAACGTCTCTTTTTTTTATTCGAACCATTTAATTCGCGCTCCTAATTAAAGTTTCGCCATTTTCTAAATTGGTCGTGTGCCCCTCCCTCTTCGATGACATTTTTCTTTCTTCACTACGGCGAAATCGAGAGAGCATACCGTTTATGAAAAGAGACGCATGCGAATCGACATTCAGCTAATGTCAGTAGCTAGAACTTTAATCGCAAGATCGTAGAAATTGCCTATGTACTTACTATTTTCTCCTCATACAAAGAGATATCTCACCTCTTAAGAAATCCAAAGGAAAGGATCACATTCGAAAACAACGGAATATATAACTGCGACGACATATACACACATCGGGCAAATGAACAGAAGAATTGTATGTAGAGATGAACATAAACAACTTAGCGAAGATAGGAGAAATGTTATCGTGTATGGTATGTAACGGAGACGAGGCACATGATCGATTCGAAAATATAAAAGCTTTAGCAGAAGCATTACATGGCTCGAGTAATAAGAGAGGACGTCCGAATAGCCTAAATAAAAGAAATAATATACACCAACTACCGGTGATATGGAAGCCCTTGTTGTGCGATAGAAGCATGTGAGAAACTACTTCTAGAAATAACAATAATATTACTGCACCACAAATACATACAATACACATTTAATACACACAGAACTCGATTTCCTCAGCCGGACAATTACATGTAGCCATTCACGCCACATCACACCTACTACTCTATCAACCAACATGTAAAAGTATCATACTATAATACGGCTTACTACATTTTTAACCTGAAAAACACACATATAGATTGTAAACAAAGTGGTCGTTGTTATTTATCAATACAATTTTGAAGACAATATTTTTAAAATAATTTATTGGGATAATATGACTTGTCTGAGTATTGCATTGTTTCGTATTGATTTTACATGCATTATACTTTATATTATTGAAATAAGATTTGCATCATTATTCAATGAAAATTGTGATTTAAAACAATGTCATTTACCTTTAATGTGGATATTTTTGGATTGATGTACATCATGAAATTAATGAATCTTTGATGTCTAATAATAGTGTCTATTGAGAAATTTCCTGCTTAGAACGCGTTACTATTTGACATTCATTATAAATATTGATAAATATATTAAGTTATTACTCTTTTTCTGAAAATATCTTTTGAACAGCCAGTATGCAACATACAATGGATTCTCGTTATGCGTTTTTTATTTACATTCAGGTGTTCCCCAGGTGTCAAATTTGAGTTCAATATTATTTTCACTTTCAATGATCTTCTTGACTCGATTATTTGCAATCGTTGTGACTTTGCTGATGATCTTAAAGTCTTTACAGTTATCGAATCAATAAACGACTGTATTCGACTTCAGGAACAATTAGTAAAATTGAATCGTGATGTAAAACTGACAACCTGACACTAACGTAATTATGCATAACGTTATCAGAAAATTACACCCGAACTCTACACCTCTACAATGATACAAAGGAAGTAAATCGTTATTTAGTTAAAGATTGGGTGTACGTTTTGATAGTAAATTAACTTTTGTTGAGCATACTAAATCAGTTATGACGTCAGCTATTAGGGTATTGTGTTTCATTATTCCTAATTCAAAATCTTTCCCCAACATTACTATACTAATAACATTATATTAGAGCAAGATCTGGACTGTACGGAAGGTGCTCGAGAAGTTTCCATCCTGTCGTGGTCAAATATTCGGTGCAGGCTTTGGCGCGGTGAGCTGGAGCATTATCGTGATGGAGGAACCAGGTGTCCATTCTTGACTATGGCCGCAGGTTCTTCATAGATCCAACGACTTTAGGCAGGCACTGTTCAGTATACCACTTAGCTGTGACTGTCTTCTGTGTATCAAAAACGACGCGTTCTACAATTGTACTTGATTTGAAAAATACAGTTAGCATTTTCTTCTTTACAGATCGGGATTTTCTGACAACTACGGGTGTGTCGTCATCATCAAAGACCCAAACTTTGTTTTGAGCTTCGGTCGGCACATCGTAATAGTACAGCCAAGTTTCGTCACCTGTCACGATGTTGTTCGCATACCGAGATTGTCCCTTATTAAACTTTTTTAACATCTCCCGGCACCAGGTCACATGTCGTGTCATCTGATCTTCAGTCAGTCAATGCGGCACCCAGAGAAAACAAAATTTCTTCACCTGCATATGATCATGCAGAATCGAACGAATTGCTGGTGCATTTAGGCCTGAAGTACCCTCTATCTGTTGGTAGGTCACTCGCCTGTCCCCGCCAAGCAACTTTCCTCACAGTAGAAACGTTTTCCTCCGTAACTGATGTTCGTGGACTTCCCGGCCTCTCAGCATCCTCCACAGTTAAATTTCTCCTTTGGATTTCTCTATACCAACTGAATATCATTGTGCGACGTGGACAAACATCACCTAGTGCAAGAGTCATTTCTTCGAAGCACTGGTCTATGTTTAAACCACGCACGAAATTATAACAGAAAACTGCCCTTATCTCATTTCGTGACCACAATGCCATCCCAAGCTCTTTACACTCTCACTGCTAATGAATAACTGAGCCCGTCGACATAGCGCGGCGACTACTATGCACGTATGAACATGTCTCAACATGCAGCAAGAAGCAGGTTCTTACGATTCATTGTTGCGTCATACTGCAAAACTTTCCTAGTACCCTTTGTATACTTATATGATTTATTCCTTCATATTCCCGTGATATTTTCTTGGAACAAAAGATGCAAATATAGGATCGGGAATTTCTTAGAATGAGATACGAAATACGAATATCTTCCGAACAATAAATCAATTACAATAAATCGTTTTTCTATTGTAGGTTAAATATATGTTGAATTAATAATATTAATTTTAGGCATAACAGGTATGCGAATAAGACTTTTTAAACACTTTTATAATTCAATTATATTTACTACCTTTTTCTTTACTTTTTATATCAGCGTAATAATTATGTTAACTATTGTAAAAATATCCATTTCAAACTTTTCTCCCTGCTATTGTTATTGTTTTAGATTTATTTCCCATAAATTTAGTTTAAAAATTTTATGAGGATTTTTATAATTAAATTGTACAATTTATAATATCATATCGAAATTTCATACAATTTTAAATATCAATAAGAATTTAAATGTGTGTTATAAATATGAAATAGTGGCATTTTTGGTGGTTTAAATAGACAGTATAATAAATATGAATAATTACTAGAATTTTGTTAAGTATAGATCAGCATTTAAATTTTATAGCAAATTAAAACATTATTATATCATATATGACAATTACAATATATATCGAATAATTTCTTACACTAATTTGCTAATAAGAAAATTAAGTAATTAACAAAAAATAATTACAATTTATATTTAACCGAAAATAGCGTGTTTGTAGTAAAATACAATTCCTGTTTGATTTTTAGTTAACATTTTGAGAGGTTAAATATTCTCAGAATGTGACAAGATAACTTTTATAATAGCACTTGCATTCACTGAAATCAAGTAATGATAATTTGCCGCTAGTCTGCAGTGTGTGAGTTGCGTGATAAGCAAAGATAGTCCCACTTTAACAATTGCACGGATATTATATATATTATAATATTTAAAATATTAAATATATTGGACATATGGATATAAGTGAGGTGTTATTCGAATGCTGTAATTCGTAGTTTTGTTCAAAGTGATCTATTCATGATGATAATTAATGAAATTAGTAGTTCAAAAATGTTTAAGAAAGACTTGAAGCGTCGGTCGTTTAGATTCGTTTGCTATAGAGATGATTGTAGATGTTTCCAACGTAAGTGTTTTTATTTTATTTAACATTAAGTGACACGTTTGGAAATTATATTCTACTTCTACATATAAAATTATTAACGTGTATATATATATATATATATATATATATATATATATATATATATATATATATATGTGTGTGTGTGTGTGTATATTTTGAGTTAGTAACTTGACTAAATTATCTAGCCAATTACGAGTTCTGTTTACCTTAGTTATCTTAGACTATTTATTTATTTTTTATTATTATTCGGAGCCAGTAGCTGATAACGCATTATAGTAGTGTGTGTTTGTTTGTGTGTGCGTGCGTGCGTGCGTGCGTGCGTGTGTGTGTGTGTGTGTGTGTGGGTGTGTCTCATTTAACATACTTTGCTTATTTACGAGAACATCAAGTACAATGTGTTTTAACATAAATATTGTATATATTTTACTAGCTAAAATTTGCAGGCATGATGAAATATAATATCTCAGGGTGATTCAGTGAGAGACTATATTAAACTTGATTTGATATCGCATATTCTTGATAAGTATTCTTTTTTGTATTGTTAAAAAAGTTATTTAAATATTCAAATTTCCGAAAAACAACTCAATCAAACAAAATTGTATATTAAGGAAAGAAGTACAGTAAAATAGAACTTAATTTTTAATAATAATAATAATTAGTGTTCTTTTAACAATTTTGGATCTAAACAGGGTTGATTAATTGCAAAAACAACCAAATAATGTAGTATGTAAAATAAAATCAAAGTTTCATGTAAAATTAGATAAAAGTAAACAAATTTTTGATTAGAATGGATATAGTTAGCAGTCAAGTGACTTACTATTATATGATAGGAATTCAATTAATTAATTAAGTCAATGTAATTAAATTATAAACCTTTTTAAATTTTCTCTATAAACAGTTGTGCAACACATTACAAAATCCTAGCTAGTAATATTTATCAATGTATAAATGTTTGGACTTTTTTCGAAGTTTTCATTTGGATACTCTTGGCTGTTCGCAATGACTGAAATTTAAAAGGAACTGAAAAATATGCCGTATTAATTATTATAGTGTATTTCAATTTATTTTAATATGACAAATATCAAGTAAGTACATTGGGTTTAATGAAACGTAAACACATCTAAAATGTGAGCTGTTCGTTACTTTAATAGTCAGGGTATTATTAAATGAACAAGCGAACTTCGTTTGCTTATTTATTATTAATTTTGGAAGCTAAATTTAATAGTCATTACTTAACATCGTATAATTGAAATTACATTACAGTTTAACATTGCTTACATTAAATAATACATTTCATATAGATTTCCGTTAGCAGCAAAATATGAATTGTAAGCTGAGAAAGCATATATTTTATTATAAGGAAATGTGGAGACAGGGAAAAGACAGAGAAGATGAGCAATATGAAATAAATAACAATAACTGTGACTGTGCTACAAATGGTAGTGCTAAAAATATTCATCTAGTAGTTCAAGCTAAGCAAATACTATTAATTGTGTATATAGTAATGTAAAGGGTTTCCCAATAGGGACTTGACAACTTTTAATTCAATTTGTGAACGCACCCTTTCACTAATCATCGAACTGTCACTATCAATTTATTCAGTAAACTTAACATTTTCATCATGGTAAAGTACACGAACGAACAACGTCTGCAAATTATAAAAATTTACTACAGAAATTCGGAGTCGGTGACCGCTACTTTAAGAGCGTTAACTTCGATTTTCGGTCGTAATTCTCGCCCTAGTAGACAGGCAGTAACAAGTTTAGTGCAAAAATTTGAGTCTACATATTCGTTGTGTGATGTTGCCGTGCCAGTGAGACAACGGGTTGGTCGAAGTGTCAAAAATATCGCTGCCGTTGAAACGTCCGTAGCAAATGATCCAAATCTGTCAATTCCACGGCGTTCTCAAGAGTTGGGCATCGCCCAGACCACTTTATGGCGAATTTTGCGTAACCATCTTGGTTTACACCCATACAAGATCAAGCTGACTCAAGAATTGAAGCCGATGGACCATTTGAAGCGACGTACGTTTTCCGATTGGCCTCTGGAAAATATGCGCCAAGATGATCAATTTCATCGCAAAATCATTTTCAGTGACGAAGCTCATTTTTGGCTCAATGGGTTCGTCAATAAGGGAAATATGCGTTATTGGTCGGGTGAAAATCCACATGTGCTTCATGAAATACCACTTCATCCACAAAAAATAACTGTTTGGTGCGGTTTGCATGCCGGCGGCGTCATAGGACCATATTTTTCGTCGACGATAATGATCGTCACGTTACTGTGAATGGTAATCGTTATCGCGCCATGATTACCGATTATTTTTTGGCCCGAATTGGAAGATATGGACTTGGACAACATGTGGTTTCAGCAGGACGGTGCCACAAGCCACACAGCACACGTTACAATCGATTTATTGAAGAGTAAGTTTGATGAGCGTGTTATCTCAAGAAATGGACCAGTCGATTGGCCGCCTCGTTCGTGCTATTTAACGCCTCTAGACTTTTTTCTTTGGGGCTACGTAAAGTCATTGGTCTATGCCAACAAGCCGACAACGTTGGAAGAGCTCAGAGCCAACATTGAACGCGAAATAGCAGCCGTTTCGGCCGAATTGTGTGGCCGAGTCATCGAAAATTGGGTCCAACGAATCTACCACTGCAAACGTGCCCGCGGTGGCCATATGAACGAAGTCGAGTTCCATTCATAAATGTTTTGATTGTACTGCAACCCGATAATAAAGTTTTTGAAATATCTCAAATGGTCTGCATTTTATTTTGAAAAAAAAGTTGTCAAGTCCTTATTGGAAAACCCTTTACAAGAAGAAAATGCAGAAGTTAAAGAAAAAACTATTATAGAAAGAACGTCGAAGTTAACGGGCGTCTGGCACTGCACAGTTTATAATATAAGGAAGGAAGAGTTATTAACAGTTTAAAGGATCTATAACGAAAGTACCAAGTTAGACGTTGATATCATTCAACGAACAATATATAGCATGTGGGAACAGGGTGATGTTGCCACATTAAATAGCTTAAAAAAATGAAAGAGTAACAATATGGCCAATATTAAAGCAAATTGGTTTCCGAATCCAATAAATGATGTGAGTCACCGAGGATACAAAAATATTTACTTGACATGAAAAAATTTCGATATAAAAGGCGGTTTATTTATTACGTAGACGAAACTATGACATTCACGTTACCATAAAAAAGGTTGGTTTGATAAGTCACAGGCATGTTTATTAGATGTACTCGCTTCCAAAGAAAAAGGAATTATTATTTCACACGCTGATTCTGGAAGCGGTTGGGTTGACAAAGTATTGCTTTCGGCAAAAACATAAAAAATTGTAATCTTGACTATCACGAGGATATGACACCACCATTATTTGATGATTAGTTTCAGAAAAGTCTCATTACCAGTACTATATGGACAATGTTTCATACCAGTCACGACAGGTGAAAAAGCTACCAAACATGCATTGCAATAGTATGGCCACGACCGCAGGACACACTATTTTACGTTTACCGTCCCAAATTTAGCGACGTAGTTTTAAATTGTATTCGAGAAGCGTTTGCCAATATAACACCAAGAAAATGGAAAAACTGTATTAGACATACAATTGAAATAGAAAATGTATATTTAGAAAATGCAAGTATTCATCATGAATTTATAATTAATTTAAATGAAAGTGACGGAGACAGCACTGACCTCGAGGATGTCCAAAGTATGTGAAAAGGTGTTTTGTTAAGTGAGATATTTTTCTTATGTCATTTCAAATAATTTATGCGAAGCACTTCATTAATATTAGATTATTATTAGCATTACCAATTATTATGTAAATGTATATAGGAGGTGTGGCTGTTAAATAACGAGACCGGCGCTGTAAAACATGTTATTTTGATATCATACATATTTACTTATTATCACCTTCAATATACACCCCTCATCTATCCCTACAATGCTCCATGCGAATCTTCCATTGTTCGAAACAGTACTGAAAGTCTTCTTCTGTCAGCTCCTTCAGGACGAGTGCCGCTTTCGCTTTCACAGCCTCAACGGACTAAAATTTTGTTCCCTTTAATTTAGATTTCACCTTAGGAAACAGATAGAAGTCGCACGGCGCAAGATCCGGCGAATAAGTCGGACGGTCTAACACTGGGATGTTGTATTTGGCTAGAAACCTCTTGACTGACAATGCGGAATGAGCCGGTGCATTGTCTTGGTGGAGAACCCATGACTTGCCCTTCCACAATTCGGGTCGTTTTCTCCTTATTCTTTCACGGAGTTCATCAAGAACATGAAGGTAGTAATATTGATTAATAGTTTGACCTTCAGGAACCCAGTGAAGGTACACAATCCCATGAATATCGAAAAAAACAGTCATCATTGCTTTCAATTTGCGCATGCGCATTTCTTCTGTACCAGCGTCAGTCTCGTTATTTAATAGCCACACCTCGTATGTTGATAAATAATTGCACGAATATTATAAAATGCACTCCTGCACATCTACTGCCCAGGATACCCGACTCTCGTTTACATTATCGTTAGCATATCGCACTCTCACACCAGGGAGATGCTATTATATAAAGATGCTAAACTTTCTCTTTAGTCATATTAAAATAAGTTAAAAATACTTTAAATTTTAAGAACAATAAAAAAGTAGTTCGTCGTGATTGTTGTTTCTGTATTTTTAACTTCCTCCTTAAATCTATCGTAAAATCGTCGTCAATATATATATATATATATATATATTGACGACGCATTTCAAGGTTTATTTATACAGAAAAAGTATTTGTTGTTTTCTGTCGTAATTTTGAATATAAAAAATTTACAGCATATTTTGTTTTTTTATCATCAAGAGGTAAGAACGTAATCGATGCAAGAGAACAAAGTACATATGGAGAAGACATTTAAAGGGAACGCCAGTGCCAAAACTGATTGCAAAATTTCGTTTTGGTGCTTTTACTGTCAAGGATGCACCCCTTTCTAGAGTTGAGGTAATAAAGGCAAAATAAAGATGTTGATTGAATAAAATCCGAACAAGAGTACTAGAAATAATTATGAGATTTATTTTGTCAACGTCAAACGTTCATAATCAAGTGAAAGCACTAACTTGCACATCAAAGCTGTGTATTTGGATTCCAGATGTTATCAAAGAAAGATTTGTTCCGTCGCATTGACTTTTGTGATTTGCTGTTAAAAGTGAAAAAATGATCCATTTCTGAAGTGTATCATAATTAAGGATGGATTTTTTACAACAATGTTGAATGTAAGCAATTGTGGAACACAATTGTTTACATTCACATGGATGAGCCGACTTAAAGCACTTGTTTTTTTAGCTTCTTCCATACAATTCTAACTACAATTAATACAGAGGTGTACTGCCAACAATTGAATAAATTGAGTGATTCCTTTAAACCGAAACGACTAGAATTGATTAACAGAAAGGGTGTATTTCTGCACCGATAAAACGTCAGGGCTAATATAAGTTTGATGATTCTCCAGCAAATATTACAATTTGGATGAGATATGTCATTGCACCCATCATATTCGCTAAATCTAGGACTCCGATTACCACTTGATCTGTTTTTTACAGAATTCTTTAGTTGAAAAACATTTACTTCCAGTGAGAACGTCAAAAATCACTTGGTTCAAGTTTTTGGAGGCAAAGATTAGTAGTTTTATTAACGTGGTATCATAGTACTACCAGCAAGATGATAAAATGCTTTGGACCAAAATGATCAACATATAATTGAATAAAATGCTTATGTACTATAGAAGAATTTTGTTAACATCTATGAAAAGACACGAAATTGCTTTCCAAACAACTCAACGAAACTCTGGTTTTTGCGCTTAAGCACTTTAAAGGAGTAAAACCTATCGACAAAGTTTTAATGACATTTTCATTTATTCGTTTTACTTGGAAACTTCAAAGGGTCGACTATTAACTTTTACGAAAACTATGGCGATAAAGGTATCTTAACGGTTTAGGAGTGGTGAAATATAAAAAAAACTTTACTCCTCTATAAATCTCAAAAAAGTAGGGACGATACCTAACTAGTATAAATTTATGGAGTTCTTCTAATATAGCCAGGAATTTGAAATGCCTTAAATAACTTGAAATTTCTCATTTTTCATTTTTTGGTACATATACGACGTATGCCCTTTGACTGTTCAGTAAACTAAACCAAATACATTATAATATTGCTTCATATGTCATGTAGAAAATGGATAATAGTTTTGTTTATAAGTGGCTCTTAGCGAAGTATTGTGCATTATTACCGTTTTTACATGAGAATATGACTTTACATAAGTTCTTAATTAAAATTAGTGCTGACTGTGGGAAAGTTTGAAATTTGATGAACATTTAAAATTAATTCTCCCTTTTACTTCCAGACTATTTTTTAACCATAAATAACTTTAGCACTGAATATTTTGCATAGTTATTACATATGACTTGTATAATATAGCACCATCAATAATAATAAAATTTAATTGGGAAAATTACTGCTTTTTGTGGAGAAATTCAATGGCCTAACAATTTACCGTAGAAGGACAGGAAGGATTACAAAGCGCCAGGAGGATTGACTATTTTTCAATAGTTATATTTGCAACAAATGACATTACTAAGGTTAGATAGAAATCACTACTTGTTAAAATAATTATTATTGTGTCAAATCCAACCAGAGAAATACAGAAAACAAGATTACTTATTATAGAAATCTAAAACATTAATTATACAATTTTTGTTATTTAACTAAGTTGACAGTAGAATTTGTAGGTTTGGAGACTAAGTAACCCAGAATCAAGTCAAGGCACTTCTGTTATGAACCCTAAGTGAAAAATGTTTAAAGGCAAAATCATCTGTAGAAGTAACTAACGCAAGTAACTTTAGTCAACAAATAAATTTTCAAAAAATCAGGCACTAAGTATGAGTTTAGTTTAGTTTAAAAATTTTAATTGAATTATCTTGTTATATATGTTACGAAATAATAACTTTCTTTTTAAATGATTCTTTATATTTTGCAAGCAGATTCTTTTTTCGTGTTTTAAAAATTGGGTCTTTCTAAATATTCTCGACAGTGCACATCATAGATTCATCCCATCTATCCGACAATCCTTGCTTTTTACGTATTCATAATTTATCGCGAAAATACATTTTAGAAGAGAAAATGTCTAAGTGCGAATTTAAAGAATTACTTTTCGACAACGCGATTACTGGGATTATGGAAAAATATTTTTTATGTTTATGTTTGAATTTAAAAAGCTGTGAACATCTGAAATTATCTAAAAATTACCGAGGAATGCTAAAAAATTTAAACATGTTGATCCTGTGTTTTCAGAGCTACCAGAATTGGTCATAACGTTTGATACGGTTTTTTGCGAGAAGTCAATTTTTTGAATGAAACGTCAGAAGGGACTTGGTATACATTTATAGACAATTATTTTCTGAAGCCATTCTATCTTTTATTTAAAGTGAATAAAAAAATTCCGTTTTTGTCCTCCCAAAAAAATATATTTCATTGACGTAATTAACTTTGTTTAACTTCAGACTTAATGATTGATCTCGAGTGTAGAAATGCTGGAACTGTAAAAATAAACTAAAATGAAACAATCTATTTTATAAAAAAAAATTGCCTAATTAATAATAAATTACGACGACGCTTAATGAATGTCTAGTAACGATGGTATGTGTCAAATTTGGCGAATGTATTATTTATATTTGTTTGCATCCACATCTAATCATATTATTCTTACACATTTATCTTTTGGCATCACTGAATTTAGAAAATAATTATCGATAAATGAGTTCTAAGTTACGAAGACGTTTCATTAAAAACAACGACAAAATCTGTCTACAAAAAATGCGCATGTTTACATTTTTTTAGTATTACTTAATTAACTCTAAACAGTTTTAAGACAGTTTAAATGGTTTACAGTTTTCTATATTCAAATAAAAAAATTTTAATTTTTTCGTCATAAATAATGATTTTGTCTTATGCCGTGTCAATCTTGAATTTATAATTGGATTAAATAAAATCTTAATTGTTTTAAGAGGCAGGAAGTAAAGAAGTTAAATTTTATCACTTATTTAAATTGTGTGCTATATGTTAAAAGTACAAACCTACAAATATTAAGTTCTACTTTATCGGTTCGATTGAGAGATGAGAGATAAAATTAATACGTGTGTATATACATATGTATTGATTTCATTGGTTTTTCATTGTATTCGTTGTATTTGCATCTTCTGCTAATGTCTGTCTTTTACGTTTTTTTACGTTATTTAATTACCAGACGAAACACAATGTCTTTATTCAACGGGGCAAGAGCTATTTGGTTACATTTACGGTGTATCGGGATAGCGACGGGAGAGTGCAGGCGACGCATGTCTTCCGCGGGCACGCCCTGACGTTGGACAGGGGACGCGTCCTGGAAACATTCGATGCCCCAGATCATCTGAGGCATCGATGATTAAGGAATCCGCTACCGTAAAGGCGACCAAAAGAATTCCCGATGCCGAGTAGTGCGAGCTCGTCAAGTTTACCACAACACGGGCGACAGTGACTTGCGCAAATCAAACCTGTCCAGCTGAAGAGAGAAGCTTACCACCGCGAGGGCGACCAAGAGCTTCTAAGTTTACAAGAAAACGCGGCCTTTACATATCATTTTGATATTATCAAAAAGTCGAAATTTATTTGAGGGAAACGCTTACGCAGACATTACTCGATTCCTTTTCACACAGTTTGTTGAAGAACACATGTATCATATTAAAAGAAGGATGAATGTATATATTTTGTGAATATTATTATCAAGCAAGTATGTATATATATATATATATATATATACATACTTGCTTGATAATAATATATATATATATATATATATTACGTATTCAGTCGACGGTGACCACAAACAATAGAAGGTTTTCCAATAGGGACATAACAATTTTGTCTTTTAATACGAACACACGCTTGAACGTTTTTCATAATCTGTCAACATCAAAACGTCAGTCAAGGTTAACATTTTTGTCGTGGCGAAGTTCACGAACGAGCAAAATTTAGAGATTACGCAACTTTAAGGCGTTTACTACGATTTCGGTCGTATTAATTATCCCACCAGTCCAGGCTGTGCGTGCTATAGTGGATAAATTCAAGTCAATATATTCACTATTAAATATTCCTGTGCCAGTGAGATGACACACCGATCGAAGTACTGAAAATGTCGCAGCTGTAAGTGCTTCAGATCACCCTTCACAGGAATTATTAATCTCTCAAACCACGTTTTGGCGAATTTTTCATAAAGATCAAATTAACTCAAGAACTGAAGCCTTTTGATCATTTGAAGCGCCGAAACTTCTCCGATTGGGCTCTACTAAAACATGTGCTTCAAGAGACTCCATTACAACCATAAAAAGAGACCGTGTGGTGTGGATTTCACGACGTAGGTGTAATTGGACCATATTTTTTCATCGATGAAAATGATCACCATATTACAAGTCAATGGAGTTCGCTACTGTGTTGAAAGACTATTTTTGGTCAGAATTGGATGGACTTGACATCAGTGATATATGGATCAGATGCGGTTGTGGTAAAAAAAAGACCTAACAACCTAAATAAACATGACGACAGACAACGCCTACCACATACATACATGGAAGCCACTCCTGGCTGACCAACAAAATATCGCTTAAAAGAGCCACAATATGCGCAATCCCCACACAAGCATACGAATTACACGCAGTTGAGTGCGCGCGACGTTAGTAAGGCAACGCTAATTTCTAATGCAGCAACGTGCAAGTACTACACTACTAGACACGCATCTATTACATACTATTAGACACAGAGAGTAAAACTCCTTAATCATTTTCTATACATTCCAAGCAACTTCATAATCTCTATCCCTTCTGTACACAAAATATATATGGTCAAATAGTTTCAGTCATATGTATATCTATACGATATGATGGTCACGTTTCTGTTAAACCATACAGTATCATAATCAATATATAATATTTGACTAAATATCTAATCATAATTAGTGAAAATCGTTATTATACATTTCTACAATTCACAGATTCCATTATATTATTATAGTCCCCTTAAAATTTAAATGTGAATTAATTGCAGGTTGCATTTTTAAAAAAATTAATTCTACTTGCAATTTTGTAAAAAGAAGTTCTAAATGTTCGTTCTTTCTCTAACGACACCTTCTCTTTGATATTTACGTTTTTATTGGGAGTTCCATAAAAATATTTTAAATAATAATGATAAATATCTAATCTTACGTTTATGTTATGTCTTTTACTAAAAAAAATTAAAATTAAAATTTAGGAACCCGAATTTTAGGCTTTTTAAAGTAAATGAAGTTTCAATCTTTAAAAATGTTTGTGACAGGAACCTTATTTTTATTAATTTTTTATTAATAAATACTTCATACAAGCCTTTCAATAAAGATATTTACGTAAACGTATATTTTTGTATCATAAACATGCAAGAAAGTCACCTTCCAAAGTATGTACGTAAATGCGGCGCCGAAAGTCTAGCGAATGTTTTGAGTAGGTGGTAAGTAAGAATTGACTATAGCCACTGGCAGAGGATCAGTACGATTTCACTCCTACTTCGTAGTAAGCTTGTAGCTGGCACAATTGGTAGCCGCGTATTGTCCGTACTTCTCTACATTTAAGTGCATCTTGTTTTCGTATTTAGAAAACATTGTGACTATTTTGTGCCACTAAAATTAAAATTCTGTGCTTATGTAGTGTATTTTATAATTAGTAATATTTGTGTTTTAATGCAATCATTTTTTATTAAGAAACTCAACATAGCCAGTAAGTTATTGTTTCTAATATTTTCAAAAAGGAACTAACAGAAGCATAATATGTATTAGAAAATATAAAAGTCCTTGACTTTTAAAATATTAAAATCGTGATCAAAATGTTAAATATTTGATTTTTACATGTAAATTTTTAAATAAATATGCATGTTTAATTTTCATTTTTGATGCAAATAAAGCAATTTCAACTTATAAATAATAAAAATTAACATTTCCTTAAAAGTTGTTATTGGCTTCTTTTATCTTTGCTTAATAGAACAAATTAAAGATGCTCTAAAATTCCTTCTTTGTATACCGAAAGTTTCTAAAACCTTTCCAGAGATCTAAATTTCATTAAACAAAAAACTAAATAGTTATTAAAACAATAATTAATATTATTTTAATGCCTTATTTTTAAATAGCCAATATGTAATATCATACTTGTTAATTATTGTTATTTAGAAGTTGTAATTGTAGATGCAGTTATTTAATGTTTGTAAATATATAATTTTAATTGTTTTGCAACACATTTTCAAATTGCTATAAACATTTTCTAATATATAGTACAGTAATTGTTAATATAGCATTTATTCAACTTATTTTTTAACGTATTCTATACTAAGAGAATTCCGTATTGATTTCATTTAATTTGACAAAAATATGTTTGCCTTTAACTCTTATTTTCACGTAAACACACAGATTTTGAAACGTTGTGGCATCCAACTAGATAACAAAGATACATCATTTTCGACATTCCATATTGTATACATGTAAGTTTGCCTTTTGAGATTGTTGTTTTTCTGAAATATTAATGTATTGCTTTTTTACCAAGCCAACTAGAAGGCACTGTAGACACATACTATAAATGTCCACCATATATTCCTAATGGGAGATAATATCCACAACCGTGTTTCATTATTGCTTCAGTCTCTTCTACGTTTTTTCTATGTTGACAAAAGTAGTTGATGAAAGTAGTTTATTGTAAAACTTCTAACTATATATGAACATATATATATACTATCGTGGCCATATGTATTAGACACTCTTGGCAAAACCAGATGTTTTTGTAACCGATGTATTTCTAAAAAATGGGTCAGGTAGTAAATGTAGATAAGACCGGAATAACAATATTTTTGTGATTCAATATTAGTTTGTTAGGGGATAGTGGTGTAATTATAAGAATGGCCTGTTTTTATATTTATTTATTGCACAAGTGGCTGCAGTAGGGTGCGGTTGTAGAGTAAAAGAAAGGGATATTTTGTGTGTGATTTTTTTCCATTATTCTGATATCATACAATATCAAATAATGCCTAAGACGCACGAATTAACAGAAGCGAAACGTGATCAGATCATTCTGCTTCCAACGCAAGGAATGTCGCTCTCCGCAATTGCTAAACAAATGAAATATTCGAGATGCGCCATCCGAACTATGGTCAAACGTCATAGGAAACCGGCTCATACAAGAATAGACCAAAGAGCGGTCGAAAATTCCAAACAAAGGCAAAGGATGATCGAGCCTTAGAAAAAATGGGCCTGGAAAGTCGCAAGAGAACTTCGCAATAGCCTGCAGGTGACATGTTACAAGGGTGTAATGTCACTGTTTCTGCTCGTACCATAAGGAGACGGTTACAGAATTAGGACTGAGCAGCCGTAAGCTCCCACAAAAAACCGTACCTCTCTCAGGAGCACAAAAGGAAGTGTTTAGCATGGGCGAAAAGATACGAGCTCTAAACAGTAGGTGCTTCGGCCAAGGTGATGTGGTCCGACGAAACTAACATACAGGTACATTATGAATAATGTTGATGTTTGTATTAGCAATATTTATATTAAAGTCGACATACTTTAATGCCACAGAAATCAACAGTAAAGTAACTTTGGCGTTTTTAAATACAGGTTTTCGGCCAATCTGTTGCAAAATACGTACGACGCATTCTGATTGCCTTGTATCAATGGCGAAATTTGGTGAAGGTAGTGTGATGACATGGGAATCCATGTTCGCCTCAGGCGTTGGGGATAGCCGGCGATATCTTGTTTGAGGAAGAGAATCGTCTACATTAAAATTATTTGATGGAGACGATTGAGAATACTAGTTTGACAGGACAACGTACTTGCTGAAAATGACGTGCGCGTATGAGAGTGGCCAGCACAATCTCCAGACCTGTCACCCATTGAACATTTATGGAAAGTATTGAAGGAAAGGGTGTCCAGGTACAAATGTAGATCCCAAATAAAATTAAAAGATAAAATTTTGGAAGAATGGGAGAAAATCAGCACAACTATGCCACAATCTTGTATGTCATGTATGCGACGCAGGATCCATGCTGCAATACAGGCAGGTAGTGGTTCCACAAAATATTAAATGTATTAATAAATTATCGTTAAAAGCTTTTTATATGTGTGGTATTTATTTATTTGCAATGCTTTCCCAAAACGCCGAATGTCTAATACATATGGCCACGATAGTATATATATGTATATATATATATATATATATATATATATATATATATATATATATATATATATATATATATATATATATATATATATATATATATATATATATATATATATATGTATATATATATATATATATATATGTATATATGTATACATACATATCTTTCGGATGTCTTTCCGCGTCTTAGGTATGGCCAGTCGATATTTTGTTTATCGCTGAAAATTATCATGCTCTTAAATTCAGGGTAAGCTTCCATTTGTTATATATAGACACATCACGTGGTTGCAGAGAGGGTTCTCACAACGGTTTGTTGGCGAAATATCATCTACCATAATTTGATGATGCCTCTTTGTAGCTTTGGGATTCGACCCTTTCATCAAACCAAAAACTATCATTGTCTTATTACAAGTAATTTGTATTACTTAATTTTAAAAGAACTTTAAACTATCTAACAATAAAATTTTTCTTATTGTTATTCGTTAAGTTATCTATTATTGACGCCGTTAATGATATGAAGCATACATTTAAATCATAATTTGTGATATTTTACAATCATTCTCAATAATATACATATGCATTTCTGCTGCCAGAGTATGACGTGATTTCTTAATTTAGAATCAAATGTTATACTTTATTTCTTGAAATCCAGATATTTTATTATTATTAAACTTTAATCTACCTGTAATTTATTTTCGGACATAAATATAATTAACTTGTTAATGATTGAATAAATAACGAGGCAACTAGTATTTAATTGTAATACGCCTAAAGGTTATCAATGCAACAGCCTTTATTGTTATTCCGCTGATGGGGGTTTGGATCTAAAAGAAATTATAAAATGGTTTTATAACCCCTTTTTTACCCTCTCTCAAAACTTTACCTCTATCATGATTTTGAAAAAAATTAGATATGAAATTTATAACAAAATTTGTTTTCTATTTACATTCTACCAGAAAATATAAATAAACTATTCGAAATTCTAATAAGTTATTTTTACAATAAAATTGGGCTAAGAATTAGAAAGACTTAATGCCATATGGTTGAGGTACTATTTCGATAACTAATCGTTATCCTTAATAAAATGTACAATCAAAAATAGCATATTTCCTGAATTTTTAATAAATTTCATTTTAAATTTATAAAAGATAAACCGATTAAATTGTAAATATGAAAGATACATAAATTGAATTTCTAAAATTATTTCTTCAAATACAATATAATTACATCCTAGATTTACTACTCCTTATAAAGGTACAGTACTGTTTGATAGCATCAAATTAAAAACCGTGAACATCGTATCGTCAGCCCACAAGTTTAACGAATCTCGTTTATGAACCAAATAAAAGTAGAAGTAACTAACGTACAAAAATGTTACAAAATAAGCTTCTTAATTAATTTATCTAAAGAGTTTTTTTTTATTAAAATAGTCTCTATTCTAAAGAAAGAGAAAGCAGCAATACCTATGTATATGAAACCACAGAGGGCTGCTGTTGAGTGAGGTGATTAATGACTCATGTCTTTATTATTCTAATATACATTTAGTTTGTGTGGTGACATCACAAGAATTCTATGACTATATTTAAATGATGTCCATGAAAAAATATAGGTAACTACATTATATTCTTAATTTTTAGGTTCTCTCAATTGTACTTCACAATCTTGCTGTTTTAAGTATATAATTTGCTGCTCAAACACATCCAATTCCCACTTTTCATATTCCTTGATAAATTTACGGGACATGTATTCCATGTCATCAATAGAGCTATAACAATTTGATTTGCAAATAACAGGTAAAGGGTGTTTCAAATTTCGCGTTTTTTTAAGAATAAATAAAACCCATAATTTGCATTCATTTTCAAAAACATTTTGTTGGTAATTGAAGTATCAGTTATGACATTTATATGCGAAAAATAATATCTGCCAAATGGTCTCCTCTTGCAGCTTCACAGACGTCTACTCTTTTGTTAAAATTTTCAATGACATTTTGACATAATTGAGGCTCTATCTCACCAATGACATGAATAATTTCATCTTTCATAGCAGGAATTGATTATGGATTTATAAACCTGACTTTTCACATAACCCCAAAGAAAATAGTCGAACGGTGTCAAAGCACATGATCTTGGTGGCCAATTAACATCACCATTTCTTGAGATTACACGTCCAGGAAATATTTCTCTCAATAAATCAATTGATTCGTGTGCAAAGTGAGGTGTAGCGCCATCCTGTTGAAACCATATATCGTCTAGATCAATATTCATTAATTCAGGCCACAAAAATTCGGTTATTATTCGACGATATCGATCACCATTGACAGTTACAGCGTCACCAGCATCATTTTCAAAGAAGTACGGTCCAATTACACCACCTGACCATAATGCACATCAAACAATAACTCGTTTAGGATGCAAAAGTTTCTCATTAATAATTTGTAGATTTTCCTCACCCCAGATACGGAAATTTTGTTTATTAACATAGCCACCAAGTTCAAAATATGCCTCGTCGGAAACACATTATCTTTTGAGAAAAATCAGCTGGTTGTTCATTGATGAAATTGACAAATGAACGAGTTTTAAATAATCTAATGGCTTCAGTTCCTCTGGTGTTTGAACCTTATATACGTTCAGAGCTAAATCCTTGTGTAAAATACGCCATGTTGTTGATCCACTAAGTCCAAGTTGTGAACATCGTCTAATGGGTATTTCAGGATCTTCAACAACACTTTCACGAACCAAACCAATATTTTGTTGTGAACGACCACTACGACTGTATTTTTCACTTTTTTGATCTTCCACGGAACCAGTCTCTTGAAATTTTTTAATAATTCGATCAATATAGTTTTCTAAAAATTCTTTTCACAGAACGCTGATTTTCATAAAATAATTCAGCAATTTGAATGGCATGGTATACCACTTTTTAAAATAGGCAGCGCTTGTTGATTCCTTCAATAATCACGTGCCATTTGCATTGCAAACATAATATGAGGGTGGTCTGAAAAGTTTCCGACCAAACAAAGATACAAGACATTTTTTCTTAAAATTTATATTAATTTTTCTACATATTCTCTTTGTAACTCTATACACTTCCAGCGATGCTCCCATTTTTTTAACCCGTCCAAATAGTACTCGGTGTTTTTCTCTACAAAATAATTGTTCATGAAGGTGATTGCCTCCTCATTTGGCGAAAATCTTTGTCCTCCGAACGCAATTTTTCGATGAGGGAACAAAAAGAAGTCGCTTTGGGCTAGATCTGGTGAGTAAGGCAAATGTGATCGTTCTTCCACAATTTCTGCCTGCAGCTTGTCAAGTAATGATGCGTAGTATGCACCTGTAATAATTTTACCTTTGAAGATAATCGATTAAGATAATTCCATGACTATCTCAAAAAACTATCGCCATCACTTTCCCAGCCGAAAAAACAATTTTTGCTTTTCTAGGAGCCGGTTCCTTCTTTGCAGTCTACTGTTTTGACTGTATTTTTCCTTCGGGCGTATAATGGTGTGTCCAAGTATTATCTACAGTAATTAATCGGCGGCAAAACTCGGATTTATTGCGCCTAGACTGCGACAACAGAGCGTTGGAAATGTTCATTCGAACACGTTTTTCGTCTAACCTTAGCAAACACGGCACCCAACGCGCGGGCAGCTTTCTCATGCCTAAATCTTGATTTAACATGTGACAAACACGTTCTTTGGACATATTCATAGCCTTTGCTATCTCTGTCATTTTAATTTGACGGTCAACTTGCACCAGTTGGTGAACTTTTTTGATGTTATCGTCAGTAGTTGCAGTTTTTGGACATCCCGAATGTTCATCGTTTCCCAAGCCCTTGCGGCCACGTTTAAATTCAGCTGCCCAAAATTTCACTATGGTAAATGATGGTGCAGAGTCCTCGTACACAGAGTCCAACTCATCTTTGATTTGCGTAGGCGTATTGCCTTTCAAAAACAAATATTTAATGACAGCTCATACTCGACACTCTCATCGACTCCCTCAAACGACTGTCAAATAACAACTGCGCGTCCAAAATGGCTGAAACTTTGAAACCTGACAATAGATACACAACTACATTCCCTAGCTTTTATTGATGAGTGCTGCCATCTTCACGTTGAGGTCGAAAACATTTCAGACCACTCTCGTATTCTGCGGAATTGCCAGGGTATATTAAATCAGGATATAATATATTTTCGTTTACGTAACATTTAACTGTGATATGGTTTAATAAACTAGGGCCATACAAAGCGCGCTCCACTGCGTTGACAAAATTGACCATCTTATAAGACACTTATCACACTCACCCTTTTGGACGCTTCCCGCTTTGCTGATCGAACCCTAAATTGGACCCGTGCGGGGTCCTATCTTGTGACACTCGTTCTTTAATATTCGTTATGTCCTCGTTTTTTCACTGGTTAAAGCTAGATTATTACTAATTGAATGTACTTTTTTACGTTTCCTTAAATAATCACCAACCGATTTCTATTATAAAAATCTAGGTAAGAGTGAGATGAGTAAGCGTTGCGGCCATGCTTCTCGAACAAATTTGCACGCATGAATAAACAAAGCCCACAATGTCGTGTACATCACTAACAGATTCCACACATTGTAATAATTAGACAAACTTTAGCAACCCGGCCTATATCGAGGAAATGGGTATAAATCGCGACCGCTATAAGTTAACACAGTCGCGTGATTGGCATACCCGTTCTTATTAGTCAAACATCAACATTGTCAAAACATGGACTGCTGCAGGTGCCGAAGCATATTGAATATTTAAACGACAATTAACAATTTGAACAATTGTACCTCGCGTAAAGAAAGTAAGTTTTGAGCGACGATGTATACCATACGAATGTTAGTTTAGATTTATAAATTAATGAAATGTGATGCAGTATTACGTACATACGTGATGTGCTAAATTGAACTTGCGTACATGTCTGCCCACATGGCCTCCACATTTGACATCATCTGGGCACTATAAAAGCAGCGGAATTTTCATACCAAACGAGCAGAAGTAGTCTTTACGATGATGGAATAATATTTTCACCCAATCGACCGGAATCTTTACAAAAATGAACTTTTCCTTCAACACCTCAGCATAGGGCATCGCTGCTTTACGGTGACGGATTACCGCCTTGGCCTCTCGATGAGCAGAGGGCCGGCGCATTTAAGGTTACAGATATACATACATACATTATCTTGAAGTCTGACCTGTAGTTGTGTCTTAATGTCTGGATCGCGATATATTCGATTCCGTACTGAAACCAGTCAATATGAATATGTTTTTTTCTTTTCCATTTTTTACATGTCCGTATTGCTGAGGTTCAAAGACTCGTTGCGCGCGCGCATGCAGATTGTTCTTGCGCGTTACCTTCCTTCACATACCAACTGCCATGAATCGAGTACATACTATTATAGTTTTGTGCTAAATATCTAATACGTCAGATTATCCGATTCTACATATAACATATATCAAGTCAAAGTACCTATCCGTCAATTAACAGACATTTTTTTTTCGTAGGAGTCTTATAAGAATGTTTATTTACTTACTTTATTTTTATAATTTACATTTAACGTCCTCGCTTTGAAATATTTTCCCGTAAACTTCTTTTCATTTTATATAGTCGTATTAGTTTAGTTTCATTTTCAAATTGGTAAACACATTGTTGATTGACCTTTTGTTTTTATTGCATTGTGCGTCTGTTTCTTCACAAGAAAAACAATACCGAAAGTAACAAAATTGACACGCATACGTTTATCGAATCAAAATATATAGATCCAACATATGTATATAAACCATAATATTTATTTCAATTTTGATCTGGTCTCACGACAGAGTTACCCGAAAATAGATTCGAAATAAGTATTCTTCACGCATAAAAATACAATGTACTTGGTACTTGGAATACGCGATTGTACACATACTCAGATTTTGGTTGATTCGCCCTTTAGTAGTCGAAATTGGAACTGATATTAAAGTGATTACTTCAAAAAGTATATTAATTGTTTACCAAGTATCTTGATCAATAAGGTTGATATATAACCCCTTTCCACAATTAACTATTTGTAAATTCTGTATACGCATTTCGACAACCAAGTTGTCATCATCAGCAGATAATTTCAAAGTGTCGCACCTGGTAAAACACGGCGAAAAAACTGTACGAAAAAACAAACTCCGTACGCGATCCGCACCGTTGAAAACCAAGATGTGCACTGGCATTCAACTACCAAGTATCTGATAGGTGTCCTCACGCTTACTTCAACAAGTAAGCTTAGACAAGTACGTTACAACATCTATTAATTAATGTCGTGTCAAAAATTTCACGCTATTTTAGTTAAGCATTGTGTGCCATTTTATTATGGAAAGCTGGAAGGCCCGGCACAACGTCTACACATTCTTCAGCTCTAATACGAAAATCAGTGCTACACGAGAAATTAATTTTATGCGCTTAGAGCAACTTATGTTTTACCTAGTCGGTCCACCGAACGCCCAATTCGCTACAGTATCGAAAAATTTGAAAAGCAATTTTCATTATTGGCTAATACGCGACCAAATAAACCACGTCCAGCACGTTGTGAAGAAAATATAGCGATGGTAGCTAATATATAGTATACGCGATGATCGTGAAGAATCGATTCAACGTAGATCACAACAGCTTGGGTTGTCGTATGCGACAACTTGGCGTATTTTACGAAAGGATCTTTGTTTAAAAGCATACAAAATTCAACTCGTTCAAGAATCTAAAACGGTCGATCTTCCGAATCGTCAGCATTTCAGTCTTTGGGATTTTAAAAAGCTTGAAGAAGATCCACTGTTTTCGACCAAAATTTTGATCAGCGGTGAGGCTCATTTTTCGCTTAATGGCTACGTCAATATGCGCAATTGCCGCATTTGGAGTGAAGAGCAACCTGAAGAGGTTACTTAACTGAAGCGTGATATTGTTTAGATTATTGTTTTAGTAATTTCAATTTCTGTTTGTTCTAATTTATTTTTATTCTTTCTGATTTCTTGTTATAATTTTCGAGTAATTCAATTAGTTCAAGAGCTGCCATTACATCCAGACAAAACCACGGCTTGGTGTGGTTTATGAGCAAGTGGGAACATCGGTTCATATTTAACAGACTATTTGCTGCCTGATTGAAGCTCGTTATCTCGACGACATTTAGATCCAACAAGATGGCACTACTTGCCACACAGCCCGTGTGTTTAGTATGAAAAGAAAATGTACAAATATGTATATGTACTTGTGCCAGACGTGAAAATTATTGAAGCAATACTAATGCAAAATTACTTATCATTTACAACAAGATGAAAGAACCACTTAATGCTTAACACGATAATATATTAAAAATATTAAGCTCTTAATTAAGAAATATAGACAAATTGCAATTTTAATGAAATTTAAATTGGCAAAAGAATAATGAATTCATACGTACTATATTTAATAAAAGTTAATTTTTTCGAAGAAACTCCAATATTAAGGAATACAAGTTCAATTAAAATTATAGTTGGTTTTCAGACCTTCGGCTGTGCTTTTAGTTCCTGTTGACCAAAGATGGTTACATAAAGAATTAGCATATGCTTGGAGTGTGAAACAATAAAGAAATTTTGTTTCTTTATTGAAGTTTGAACAAGCACACAATACCGACTTCACTTACTCAACCTAAAATTATTAGGCATACGCATACGAACGCACGCCTGCACACAAGGCCACATGCGCACATACACACACACGTGAACGCACACGCACCCCACACAAACGCACACCCCACACTCACGCACACCCGTACATACATATCCTCTTTTACTCTTAAACACAAAAATTCATTTAAATAAGAACTGCGTGTTAATGTACTCAAACATAATTCATTTGTAAAGGGACGATGTTATATCATCTTTGACAAAAACAGACTAAATCTAGGTAAAAAAAAAGTATTTTAAATTATTCATACTAAAAATACAAATATACATTTCTGGTTTTTCGAAACCAAATATACTAATATGGAATAATGTTATTAAATTGTCTACAAACACATCTCAGAAAGCCCAGTCTTAATAACACGACAATACCATATAAACATGATTATAGAACTGTAGACCAGTGTCAAACAAAATACCCAAATAACTAATATTTTAGGAAGAATTACAATCTGGTTGACGCTGTAGGTAAACTAGAAATCTTAGAAAATGTACTATGGTTGGCTCTGTAGGTAAACTGAACGGGATTCGAAATTTTAGAAAATGTGCACAATTAATAATGTTAAAGAAATTTGATTCTTACTGCTCTGCTCGTGTATCATTCGTAAATTATTTTCAAGTGCTTGACAATCTGATAGTTTTTTCAGGAAAATTTTGAGGTTGTTTACGTATACCAAAACATAGCAATTAAGTAAATTTAAAATATTGGTAATGAAAATTTTGAAGAACAATGACCACAATTTAGCGTTTTGGGTATACATGAAGTTGGAGCGGAGTGTGAAGAATAGAAATCATACATAATAAGACTACTAGATTGCTTAAGTCTGAAAAAATAAGTTATACTAAAGATGAGGAAATACCAAAGGCATCTAACTTTCTTAAAAGTAACGAGTAACATCTACTGAAAAAGTTAATCTGTGGCTTAACTAATAAATTGCGTGATTTCAGCTAAGTTTCTGACAATAGATCGTTCGTATTGATGAGAAGAGCGATCTTATACACTGATCCAATTTTTTTAAGCATTCTAAATTGTTGTCGCATAAAAAATGTCACAATCTCTAATAAAGAAGCTAGAAAGTCCATTTACGAGGAAACACATTTACGAAGTAACTTGCTCACCATCTAGACACACGATGCAGGAATTCACATGCGATTTTTTCGGTTATAAATTTTCAAAACATTTGCAGTTGTTCATCAACCTAACAGTTTTAAATGAGATTCTGTACAAAACGGTGTTTCTTAATGAATAATATTGTAATACTCTTTATTTTTCTAAATCACAATTTTTTCATAACTAATTATTGCTTATTATTAAATAAGCAAGACAACAGTTGCTCTTCGAAAATTAATAACTGACCCTGAAAAATCGTTTACCTACATATACCGTTATACGAGGGTGGTCCCAGAAGAACCTGAACCAACAAAGAAAACACAAAAATTTTGGAAAGAAATATATTTATTTCTCAATGTAATCTTCTTTCACCTCTATACACTTTTCCCAGCGATGTTCAATAAGTACGATACCCTTTTTATAATAAGAACTGTATTGCTCCTCAAAATAATCGACATCAGTTCTTCATCTTTGGAAAATGTTTGACCACTGAGCCATTTTTTCAAGTTTGAGAACAGAAAATAATCCGAAGGGACTAAACCTGGCGAATTGGGTCATGAGGTAGCAACTCAAACTCTAATTCATTAATTTTGGCCATTGCAATAACGGATTTGTGAGCTGGTGCATTGTCTCGATGAAACAACATTTTCTTCTTAGATAAATGCGGCGGTTTTTGCTTGATTTCATCGCTTAAACGTTGCAATAACTTCGCATAATACTCGCCGTTAATAGTTTTTCCTTTTCAAGAGAGTCAATGAAAATTATTCCACGCGCATCCCAAAAAAACCGATGTAATGACTTTGCCTGCAGATGAAACGGTATTCGCCTTCTTTGGAACCGGTTCTCCCTTTCGAGTCCATTGTTTTGATTGTTCCTTTGTCTCGGGTGTGAAGTGATGGACCTATGCTTCATTCATGATTATGAAACGGCGCAAAAATTCTACTTTGTTGCTGTGAAACTTCGCTAAACACTCAATTGAAACATCTTCACAAAACTGTTTTTTAAACGCGGCACCTATCTTGCACACAGATTTCTCATGTCCAAATTTTCAGATAATATGCGATGTACCGCACTTTTTGAAATGCCTACTACGTCTGCTAGCTCGCTCACTTTCAGTCGACGATCATCCAGTAACGCTTTGTGGATTTTCTTCATCATTTCTGGAGTCGTCACCTCATTTGGTCGACCACTGCGATGCTCGTCTTGACAGCTCATATGGCCTTGTTTAAACTCTGCTACCCAATATTTCACTATTGTAAACGAAGGAGCAGACTGATCTAGAGTAGAATCTAGTTCAGCTTTTATATCTATTGGGCTGAAGCCTTTCAAATAAAAGTATTGTATCACGTAATGAGACCAATTTTCTCCATTTTTACAAATTCACTGAAAACGTTCACTATTGATGGCTGCCAATCAAATACTAAACAACGTGGCGTCTTCAAACTTCAAACATATGCTTTGTAGATTGTATACTTTCTAATACAGTGATATTTTTCAAACAACTACCGCCATCTCTAGGTCAGGCCAGGTACTTATGGGGCCACTCTCGTGTATAAGTAAATATTTTTTTTCTGTTTCTCTTAGGCATTGTAATTTATAAATACAGCTTAAATACAATACTACATAAAATATTTAATAATATTGATATTCTTTCTTTCCCAATAAGAATCATAATTACACAACAAGGTTAATATTATAATGTATGTATTTAAAAAATGTCATAAACTAAATGCTGACAATTAAATTTCGATAACCTACTAGAAAACATTGCAGTATATAAGGTAATTTTAATGGAGCCTGTGGTTGATTAACTAAATCACTGAAGGTTGATATATAACCCCTTGCCACAATAATTTTCGTTTTCTGTATACGTATTTCGACAACTAAAGCTGAAAGCCAAAACGTACACTGTGATGACAACTTTCAGTGATTGCAGTATATAGGTGAATAACAAAAATAAACAAAATTATACTTACATTAACTAAGGACACTATACATAATGATTAGTACTATTTTATTGAGAGAAAAAATCGTCAATGTACTTGTCACTAGGAGGCCTAGTTATTGAAATTAAGTACGTAGTAATATCATTATTCTAGAAGTCAATGTATTCACACCTTTACTGAAATAAATATAATGCCATGATTAACACAAATCGGCGATTAACTAATATTTATGACACTAATTACGAAAACAAAGTTTATGGAATTGATTTGACTTTTACTTGCTATAAATTCATTTTAACTAAACTTTATAAAAGGTGTTCAATAAGACATTTCATTTTCAATAGGCCGCCATTTTAACAGTTGTCATGATTCAACCTGTAACTACTTGACAGATGACTACTAAAAACTACGCCATTAATAAAAATGAAACGATATACGCTTCAACAACTCATTGAAATGATTAAAATGTACTACAAAAATGGTGAAAATTTTGTAGTCACAGTTGGCAAAACTAAAGCATTTTTGGGTTGTCGTGAAACACCTTCTCGGCCAGCAATTGTGAAACTGATGAAAAAATTTGAGCTGTTGGGACAAGTTAGTGATGAGAAGAATGGAGCTTGTGCACGTTGCTTAAGAACAACTGAGAATATTGCTGTTGTAGCCCATAGTGTTGAGGAAGACCCAGGTTTGTCCATTTCTTGTTGATCTTTGGAATTGGGCATTCCACAAACGACTTTACACCCTATTTTCCATAACAACTTAAGTTTTAAGGCTTTCAAAGTTTAGTTAATACAAGAACTCGCGCCTACCGACCGTCAACAACGTTGTGTCTTTGCTGATTGGGTCCTTGAAATGCATCAAACTGAGCCGGAATTTCATCGAAAAATCATCTTAAGTGATGCGGCCCATTTTCACCTCGGAGGCTACGTTAAAAAGCAGAATTGTCTTATTTGGGCTCGGAAAACCCAAGAATTATTATTGAAAAATCTCTCCATCCTAAACGAGTGACTGCTTGGTGCGGTTTTTGGTCCGGCAGGGTCATTGGACCTTACTTTTTCGAAAATGAGGCTGAGCACCTGTTACGGTGAATGGATTACGCTACGGAACGATGATTGATGATTTTATATGGCCGGAATTGGAAGATATTGATATGGACGACGTTTATTTTTAACAAGACGGCGCTACGTGCCACACAAGTAACGATACCATCGCCCTGTTGCGTGAAAAGTTTCGCCAGTGCCAATGACCCACAATCGATTCAAGACCTCAAAGATGGAATTCGTGAGGTTATGGAGGACATACCGCCGCAAACGTGCGAATTGGTGATAGAAAATTTCATGAAAAGAATATGGTCCTGCAAGCGTAGCCGTGGCGGCCATTTGGCTGATATTGTTTTTCATTATTAATGGCATACCCTCCTCTTTACAATTAAATAAACATCCGATGATTTCGCTTAAAATACTCGTTTTTTTTTACATATCAAAATGAAACCTCTTATTGGAAGACCCGTTACTAACTTTGAAATAAAAGAATTAAGTGCATATGTAATTAATGAATGATTACAATATGCAATTCAATATACTAATATTAATAAATTTTCTTGGCCCACTTTGTCATATACACATTTTCCAACATGTTTGCCAACAAATTAGTTTATATATATATTCTATTAACTATTACACACATACCACAAATTCTTTATACCTATGAACTTGAATGTAGGTTAAATACTGAATATATAGTTCCCTTCTATTTGAAAACAAAGCTTGTAACAATATGTTGTATTGTATTAGTAAAATTAAAACATTCTGTTGAGATTCTGCTGTCATTTAATTGACAACAACTTCAACGAAATTTATTTGCCGATTTGAATACATGGGTTACGTCAAACTACGATCATTTTGAACATTTGTGAAAGTTTATAAATTATTAAGACATTTAATGTATATTTAGCATTATTCTCAAAACATTAGCTTTTCTTTTTTATGGTTATTACTATTAGCTAAATATTAAGTAAAATTGTTGTTCATACTATTGCACTTTAAAGTCGTAGTACTTCAAACCCCGAACCCAAACGCAAAAGGACATATCGCGCAAAAATAGACATGAAGGTATTTCCTCAGAAAATGGTTTATCAGAGTAGTTTATAAAAGTAAATATACAGTCATTGCCCATTGAATTAGGACCACTTCGAAAATTTTAAATTTCTGAGTATATTTTATGAAATGTAATTGCAAATACATACATTTATATTTTTTCTAAGTATTTATTATCGTCGTGCTTCTATCATTAACTGATTTACGGCTACCCTAGAATTTTTTTTTTAAATATTTTATTATTCTAACTATCTGTTCTTCTAACACATAATACTGATATTCTGGATAGAAGCAAAAGACACAATAAAGCTCCATACAGCAGAATCTATGAAAGAACAGTTAAATGCAGTAAACTTGCAATTATTGGATAGCTCCGAAATTTTAGTCAGTATAAGCCTTATGATAAATGTATAAAATATTTTAAAATCGTCATATTAACACGGAACTCTAACAAAAACAAGAATTTAAAGAGAATCATGAAGATGTTCGATGGAGTAATGGCAAAATTAAAACAGTGTGATTACATCAATTGAGAGTATGCTAAAAAAAACAACTGTAATCATTAAAGTAAATCATTAAAGTAAAGTATCACATACAAAACAGGACGTGACATACAAAATATTTACTAAATAGCATTAGAAATAGTGTTACTAGATGAAAGTATGAAAAAAAATTCCAACAAAATGTTTGAATAACTACGGTACATTTGTTTTGCTTTGAGCTTCGACTTATAGAATTAAATACTATGACTTAAACACTAGTAAGCAAATATATTTTGAGAAGTTCTTACATTTACCACTTAGTAACAGTACTTTATCATCAAATTGTTACAATTTGTAAATCGAGAAATAGGGGATGGAACTTCTCTACATATATGAACTCCTTAGTTTAAAATATCTCCGAATAAAGATTTCAAAAATCTAATGTTATGGATTAATTTTATTTCCATTTAGATAAACCGTTCACTTTCTCAAACAAAAATAACTTAAAATATATATACTTAGTTTCGCACAGTTTAATTCAAGAATTTATTTTCGCCCCTTTGAATTGACATTTTGTGTAGTGAAGACCTATATTTACATAACTCATTATGTCGAAACAAATTTCCCGTACACGTATTTTCAAGTTCAAGTAAATTTACACTTTCCTAAATATAAATATTGTAATCAATAGAGTTATAAAACAACAATGATTAGTTTGCAACATAATAATTTTATGCCTTATATTTGTATATAGCTAACGGAAACGATATTACACAGAATGCATACACATTAAAAACAAATCGATAGTCTTGGAGGGCGGTGAAAAATCTGCTTGACAACACTGAGTGAATATAAGTATATCTGTGTTTTGACAAAATCTGTTTACATTACATTTATGTAGTTAAAATGCAATACATTTTTCACATTCCACATTAGTAAATTGTTTGTAATAAGCTGAAACCATCGATAAATAATAACAGATTATCAGTATATGTATTTGATTTATGTACGGAGGTTGCTTTAAAAATTTTGCCAGTGATACAGAAAAAAATAATTATTTTAACCATTTTTTTATTGTTTTTCAAAATATTCGCCTTTATGATCTATTTATATATACTTCTGCATTCGGTGGAACTAGTTCTCAAAACATTGGACCCATTGTTCTTCAGTCACCTCAGATACGAAGTCTTCGTAGGCAACTCCGTTCGTGAAACGGCAAAAAGCTCTAACGGTTTAGATGGATTGCGTGATGGTGCATTATCTCAATGCAGAATAATTCGTCCTCTTCGTCGCTTCTTGCGCACTTTTTGGAACGCAGTTGGCAAACAAATGCTTGTATACAATACAACATTAACTGAGTGACGATTCTCTAGAGGAATCTAGCGGATGACTGGTGCTCCTAAAAAAGGAGCCACCATTTTCTTGCCAGAGTTTCGCCCGTGCGTCACTTTCGTGCGTTTCTGCTCGTCTTTGAAGACCCATTGAGCTGATTTTCGTTTGCTTTCTAGCTCGTAACAATAAATCCAACTTTCGTCACCTGTAACAATGTACACTAATTTTGCTCGACCTCGGTCAAATTTTTAAACATTTTTTGCAGCAATCTATACGCGTTTTTTAAAGCTTTTGTTAAATCGTGTGGTATCCATTAAGCGCAAAGTTTTCTAACGGCAAAATGACCATGCAGGATAGTTCTGAATTAGGTCATGCCTATGCACAATGATGACTGAATATCTCTGGATGTCTAGTAGTTGTCTGTCTTTATCATGTTGTATACGGCGTCGATATTTTCTGAAGTGATAGTGAAGATACTGCAGTGGCCGGCCGTCCCTCACTATGCTCGTCTTTGAGCGAAACACGTTCACACTGGAATTCATTGTACCACCAATCGCAAGGATTATGTTTTAACGCCAACAATCGCTTGATTTTTTGCAAACACTCTTGTCGAGTGAGGCTGTCTTTAAAGTCGTAGAAAACTATAGCTTGTAAATTTTCGCGCATGAATTCCATTTTCGCAAAACTCACTTTATTTTAAAAATTACTAAAAAAGAGATCACAGGATATGCTAGCAATCTTTAAATGTTATTCGGTGTAAACAATCTCAGCGAATACGACAAAAATATTTCCGACAGCGTCACCTTACGCGAAGTAGCCGAGCCACAAAACTTTTAAGGCAACCTACGCACATATGCCATTGTAACCATTTTTAGTAATAACCACTGAAAATTAATATTAAAGCATGAGGAATATAAATAAACTCGATCATTAGATTAAGAGTTTTTAATTATATACAGCTGCGAGCCCAATTTTTTCCGCGATGTTAATTTTTCATTTCTTCAAATACTTCTGTAAGTATAGGAAGTGTTTAACGAAACTGCTCGAAAAAATATTGCCACCACTTTGGAAATTTAAAAGAATTTTGAGTGTTGGAAGTTGATCAAAAAATATGAGCCCAAATGCATTTTAAAAGATAAAAAACTTTGAATGTTATATCGTTTTAATTATTTATAAAATAATCTGGTAATTTGAAACAATTTATCTTAATTTTGATCAGCTTCTAGTTCGTTTCGAAAGTGAAACATTTTTCAAAGTTTACTTTACATTAACTTTTGATTTTTCAACAAATGGGTAATGAGTGAAATAAACACATTGAAATTATTTTCGTTTGCGTGGGCGCGTGGGAAAGTAAAATATTCTGTAACAAAGCAAAACACAAACTAAATAAAAAGTTTTACAACAAATCATCATATTACCTTCGACTTTTAAATTAGCAGAATAATTTTCACTATCATTAATATAAATTCAATAAATTCATCATCTTCATCAAGCATTCTAAACTGGCATTAACTTAAAAAAATCAAAATGTATGTCGCCGAAACTTTTATTTAAAATATTAAACCTCGGAATTAAAATTATATTTACAAAATTAAATATTCTATAGAAAACAGAACACAAAATGCAGTTTGAAAGTTCGTTTTTCACGTTCCACAATTCGTCGCTATTTTAAGAATATTTTTTTAATATTAGCCAAACGGCAAAAGAGAGAATGCAGTTATGTGAAACTTTTTATCAGGTCGAAAATATAAAATAAGTTATTTGCTATAACGAAATGAGTACCATGTATTATTCGTTTTTTTATGAAAAATACAAGAGCTCTCTTTCTAGTTTGATATGGCTACGGTTCGACCTAAAAATATAGAATAACAATTGCGATTTAAATTGTAAATCTTTTTGTTGTAATCATTGCACTTACGTTTATATACGAATTCAGACAACATATCGTTCTCATTGGATGATACTAAAGCAGTAATTCTTTTGACGGTTTAATTTAAATAAGTAGTAAACATGCAAAAGTGATTTTATAACCATGTGTTAAACAATACTTTTTCGAAATACTGTTAAAATTTGCTAAAGAATGAGCAAAAATTTTGATAATATAAATTAATTTGGCGCACTTGTTGGTTGGCTGGGTTTGTAGTGGGGTAACGGCTTAGTTTTGTTCATCTAATGGTGCAGATGTAGTTGCGCCTCCATCCTTGCTTCTTCGATTTGTTAGCGCTGTTTTCCAAATGTACGGCAGACGTGTTGCTTCATTCCTCTTGTTCATACTTTCCGTGTGTTTCATCTATGACTTCGTATCGTTGTACGCTTATTCGACGGTTTGTTTACCCTATGTAGCTAGCAGAGCACGTTCAACATGGGTTTCGTAAAATCCTTGTTCTTCTAACCTGATTTTATATTTTATTTATTTTTAGAGTTTGTAGCACATTTGCGATCTTATGATCCATTGTAAGTACAGTTTTAATCTGAAATTCTCGTAATTTCTTGGCAATTTTGTGCGTTGTTCCTTCTACATATGTTAAAAAGGTTCTCACCCAGTCTTCATCTACGTTTGTGCGCTATTTTCTGGTGGCTTGTGTTGTTTCTTCTACTAGTCTGTCTACTGTTAACTCCTGGTATTGATTTTGTGGTAGCTATTTTATCCATTTGTAAGTGGCTGTCATCTGCTAGCCTCTTTACCCTTATTGTGAGTGTTTTTGGCATTGTGTTTTCTTCTAATACATGGTGTAACTCAGCATATTATTATGTACGTAATTGCTGTTCCTTGATTATGTCTCTTAAATGACCCGAATTTCTCACGTCCAATGCAATATTTTCGGCGTGATGTTACAATTGTCGCGCTAAGTATCTTGCTTAGTTCTGTAGTGGAGACCCAATCGAACTTATTATGGCCCGGATAGGTGTTCCTTCTTTGTGTATTTTCGGTAATTCATGCATCTTTGGACATTTGGATTACTTCTTTCTCGGTGTTAATTGTTGCTGTATCTCCGTTCTAATATGTATGGCTTTTATTTTCGTTCTGGTAGTTTTTTTCTAAATATATTGTATGGTCGGAGTTGATAACCTGATATGTTGAATCTTGTAGCAAATTCGTCATTTTTCTGTCGTAATCCCTTTTAACCATTTTGACAGTGGAATTTCCTTAATCGACGGGTAGTATTACAGTCATATTGTTTTTCTTCAGGTTTTGTAATGGACGATTCTCCTCTCTTGAGATGTTCTTTTCGATGGTTTAGCTTTCCACCGGACGCTAGTAACTTCTTGTCAAATAACGTTTGCTGTATCGGCGTCAATTTTAATGTAAGTTTTTACGCCACATATAATATCTTCTGTAGGTATTCTGTGCGGTGCGATGGCGAAGCTAAAACCTTTGGCTCGAATCGATGTCTCTCTCCGCTTTTATTAGCTGTTGGTCCGAAATATTGTGGTCTATTTTTCTCAATGACATCTCTTCTGGATTATTGTTGAGACATGGTTTTTGTTGTTTTATAGGTCGTTGTAATGTCATGACTTGCCACTTTGTTTGTGTAGTTCGCTATTGGTTCCTACTCTAAAATGTGCCAGTTTTTAAATTCGGTCCCATAGGAAGACGTATAAGACATTGCCAAGTTGTAAATGAAGTGCCAAGAGTTTTTTGTCGTCGTTATTTAATTCCGTTCTTGTACTGTGAATAGAGTTTCTTATTAGAGCGAAACTGCTTTTCTCTCCTTATCGTTGTTGTATTCTTGTAAAGTTTCAGTTTGAAGCAGGTAAGTATTATTTCTTCATCACGATATCGAAGTTGTAATGAAGAAATAAATCCTACCTGCTGTTATTGCTATTAAATTCTCGAAATTTCACTTTGAATTGTACTGAAGTACAGAAAAAACATAAGCTTCATCCGTATTAATTGCCAGTTACACAAACACTACACTGTGATTATTATAATAAACCTATTGAATATTGTACTTGCTTCACTAACATGTGAGAAGCTAACTCACAGTTTAGATTTACAAACTGCGGCATGTTAAATATTTATGGATGCAAGAAAATTCGCATTACATATATTAAACAGAGAAGTGTTGCGGTGTCATTGGTTCAACAATTCTTGGTCGGTGCATTTCTATGGTACATTAACTGGTAATCATTATCTTCACCTTCTGAAGGAAGCTTTAATAATATGCTAGATGAATTACCCTAACAGACACGTGATATGCTGAAATGGTTTCAACACGATGGGGCACCACCACATAATCGACTAATGGTACGAAATCATTTAAATGACACATTTCCAAACTAATAGATAGGAAGAAATACGTCGATTATATGGGCACATCGATCCCCTGATCTGTCTGCTTTATATTTTCATTTATGGGAAATGGTAAAAGATAGAGTGTATCACAAATCGCACGATACAGTAGATGACCTTAGAGAAGCTATATTAGAAATTTTTACTAATATTGGCAGACGTTCTGTTTCCGTTTTAAAAGCAACAAATTCAGTTGTAAAGGTGTAACTTGTGCGTTAATCATAATGCTGGGCATTTTGAACATCTTTAGTCATATAATATATTTCAACAGAATAAACATTTCACACCAAAATAATTATGTTTATAATTTCGAAATTAAAAGAAAAATAACTAACTTGAATTTTATTATTAAACGCGAAGGGCGTCTATCATTGTTCCCATAGCCTACTACTTGAACAGTTAAAAAATTAAAAGAAAAAAATGGCTATAATTTATTTATTTATAAAAATAACAAGTGATATATCGTTAGAATCGTTGAAAAAAGGTCTTTTTCATAAAGTCTGACTAGCTGACTTCGATTAGAAAAAACAGCAATTCAAAAATTACAGCTTAAAGAAAAAATACAGTTAAACTGTATTATTGAGCACATAATTACTTTTTACTTCACACTTTTTTTTCTAAAGTCAATAACAACAGAACCATAGGCACCAAACAAAATAACAAAAAAATTATTTTTGCAAGATGTCTAGTTAGCTGTTTATTTTTTCTAAAACACAAAAAAGCTCATTAAATTGCACTCGTAAAACTGCAATTATTTCTTCATTTAATCGTCTCTCTATTACTGTCAGTTTCTGAGATCCCCATGCTAAACACCAGAGAAAATCCGGTATATACTTGTATCGTATAATACAATATAAATATGTATACGAATACGAAGATATAAGAGAATATAAATAATACTCTGAGATACTTTCAAATCTAGAAAAAAGGAGAAATAAAAAAAATTAAATCATTAAATGTCATTTCTTCTCTCTCTTTATGTACTGTGATGTTCCGCGTATTTATTGATTTTTCTTAACAAATACATGAAAGTATTTCAAGAAAAATGTAGAGATATATCAATTTTAATTTTAATTCGATTAGGATTATTCCATTTACGCCGTAATAAAAGTTTACGATTTTTATTGCGTATGCAATTTTACATCTCTTATAAGCTTTTATGATGGTAATATTCACGCGCTTTATTAAAGTTGTTTAACATACTAAACTCATTTTAGTCGAATACAATTGAACTCTTTTTTTCCATCTAATTGATCTTATTAAAGGCGGGCGAAGTTCAATTAAACTCTCGATCTCATGGTAGAGGATGTTGGCAAACTGAATATAACAAGCACACAGTAAATAAACGACCTACTTCCTGTTTCTATTGGAGCAATGCGCTCTATTCATCAACTGATATACATATACAAAATGTAGTTTTTACAAACAAATTTCTGCAAACTTAAAAATTTAATATCTGGTGTCTTTGAAAATACAATAAGTAAAAAAGCATATACTGAATGGGATACACGCACCTTAATCGAGACTATTTTTTAAAATTCCTTTTTAATATTATCTTATACATATTTTCTGGAATACTATAAAGTTTAGAAATTTTAGTCGTACAGGAGTTGATTCTTACGATTTATCCTAAATAAACATTTTTTCGGTATATTTTCTCTTAAATGTAACCTGCTTCAGCAACGCTTCAGAATTTCAATCGTGTTTAAGGAAAAATCTTGTTTAACTTCCACAAATTCCTTTATTTCAATAAAGTAATTTTAGATGGCATTCACGAATAAAACTCGACGATACTTTTACAACGTTATTTAGTCCCTCTGTGTAGCGCAATTACTTTATTCCAATGGTTCTGCCATTGTTCAAAATTATGACGGAACCATTCTTTAAGAGTATCTTTAAAATTGCCTCTAAAGTAACATTTTTACTTTAAAAAATTATGGTAAAGTTTACACTTTCCAATTAGTCGAGATCATCGTTTAGGAATATTCATTAACTGATGCAAAACTTCTTTATAATAGTTGGCGATTACAGTACGATGTGGGCGTGGGTGCTTTTTAACTGACTGTCCTCTTTTTCCTATCCATTGCTGCTTCATCTTTGTATTATAACAATACACCGAAATTTGGTCTGCAATAATAATCATTTTCTACCATTCTTGACCTTCTTGAACACACATCCAGTACTCACACATCGCTACTTTATTCACTTCTTAAGTTGATGTAACCAAAAGCGAGCACAAGCACTAGACATGTGTCCAACAGATAGTTTGCAAGTTGCAAGACAGTTAAACGTCGATTTCTGTAAGTAATTACTGCTCCAGGGTCGATGGTTTTCTCAGTTATCATATAAATTAGAGCTGGACGGTTTTATAACTTGTAGTCTTCCCGACCATTTTTAAACTCTATGCCACCAACAATAAACAGATCTTGAATAGACAATTTCCCAAAAATCATCATTATATAAAAAGCGATTCCAAGCGATCACAAAATTTCATAGTATGCCTTTCCCTTTATTCAACATGATTTTTAAAGGCGCGATAACAATACCAACTTTCGAGCTATATCAAATTTAATAATAGTTTGTGATAATTGTGATTTTACAAAATGAAAGACTACTTGCAGAGCAGTTTCTGCCTTTTAGCATTTTGTAACTCATCACACAAGATCATAGTAAATTTGTAGTTTTTTGCTGAGAAGCCCTCATATATGCAGCTTCTTATTTTAGGCCGCATTTATAATTTGTGCCATTATTATTTTGATAACAAACGTGCTAAAATTTGTTTGCCGAACGTTGAGAATCCGAACTTAAAACCCATTCCTTTTCTTTTAATTTAAGCATGTTACATTTACATTTTTTGTTGTAAATTTTCATAAATGGAAGTAAAATCTCTATAACGTCGTTTATCCTAAGTTTTATTTAAAAATTAACGTAATAATATTGATTTAGAACACAATATATGTTCATTTAAATTCACTTAATAATAATGTAAGTCTTAGTTATGTCACTAATGATCTAATGAATATCGAGAGCAACACGTGTTGCATTCTCTCGCTATTAGAATAACAAATGAACCGCTTATTTATCATGCAAATATTAGATTATCAATTTATTTACATATAATAGCGATGTGGAATTGAATATTTATTTCTTGTGGAAAAGTGAGTCAGTCAATTATACCGCACTATTAGCGTCAGTTCGCTTTTATTTGCTACCTTCCATATCTGAGTCGCAGAAACATAACTAAACTAAAGATATGTATATTGTAAAGAAACTATTTTATATTTAATTATCAATGAATTGTTAATATGTTGATTTAATATTTTATCATTAATTATTAATATTTAAAGAAACAGTAGATATGATTGTGTACATATATGTTACTTACTTTGCTTTCAAGATTTTATCTTTTATTTTTGTTTACCTCCATATAAATTCCTTTAAAAACATATTTATATTTCTTAGAAAATCATATTGCTCAAATATAAATTATTTTCTTTAATATGTAATTAGATAATTTTTTAATGTATTATATATAAATAGAATACAATTTATTTTATATCTTTTGATCTATCCTCAATTTTTTTCATGAAATAAAATACTCTCGATAAATTATTACTCATTTAATTCTAATAAAATTTAAGAAACAACATTAATAAAAGTCAACATATTAAATAACAATAAAAGCTATTTATTACATTTTATAAACTTACATAAAAATAAATGTATCGAATTAATAAATCTTTTATGTCTATGATATATACAATTTCTTACGTACATTAATTCTACAATTTCAAATGTAATATTTAATTGAATATTCCATATTAACTTTAAAATATATAGAATAAATATTAAACTAACTTTTTGTGTATAATACATAAATGTAAATTTATATAATCAATTTTTCTCCTTAATAATGTTCCACAAATAACAAATTCTAATTCTTCCCGCCACTCCCGCAGTTCACCTAGTTTTTATCCAATACTGGGACTTGAACTATGTTCAGGATATTTTTAAAAATCGAATGAATGTAAACACACATATCCGCAATGGTTTATCGCTTGTTATTAATTAACAATTTAGCTACTGACTATATTAAAATTTGTCTTTTTGATTTATATTAACTGTATAATATATATAAAGATGTGTTGTGCTAATCTATCGCTTACTGACGCTGAACTACGTCCGACGTTCTTCAGTAAGCGACAGACCACGTTGAAACGTCGAGAGAACTGTTCTCAGGACACAATTCATACGTAGCTTAGAACCCGAGAAAACACATCTTCATCGTACGTTCGCGCAACCATCAAATGTAACATATATATATATATATATAATAACAATTACATGTTACTTTTAACACTGCTAAAAACCAACTTTCTAATTGTTTTTCCCTCTTAAATATTTTATAACTTTATAAATAAACAAAAAAGCATTGTTTTTCGAATGGCTTCAATCACCATTTTTAATTTATTTGAAACATTATAATTTTTTCTCTGTAATCTCTACTTTCTTATAATTCTTTTGCATTAATTATTCAACTGTCAATATCACATTTAGATCAACCCGTACATTGTTATTAAATTCGTGACTTATTTTACAACTACTTTCCCTTTACAAAGTCATTATTTATATGTAATGATTTTGTTACACATTTTCAAATCCTAAAACTTAGAACGTTATTATGAAAGTAAAAGTAAAAAAAGAATTAAATATTCTTTAACAATATTGTTTGTTAAAGAATAGAATGTTTTGCAAGTAGTCACTTAAATATTTCACAGATATATATACATACATACATACATACATATATATATATATATACATACATACATACATATATATATATATATATATATATATATATATATATATATATATCTGTGAAATATTTGGATTCAAAAGGAATCAGTATGTTAGCAGAGGGGTTGAGGAAGCGTATAACTCATCATGTATACAGTCAACAATAGAACGTGCAGGTGGATCTATGCAAGTACGAGGTAGCATTACATTAGCAGAAAAACAATGAATTGGAAATAATTACATTTTCCATCACAATAAATGAAAACTCCAATTTTTTCATTCATTCAATATTTTGCTAAATTTATTAGCTTCATCACCGTTGATTAAACTCAGTTTTTGTTAACCTGCGCAATTTAATTAAGAAAGACGATAACATTAAAATTAGTAGAACAAAAATTATTTTGAAGCTCTTAAATTTCAACTATTAAATAAAAGCATATAGGCAATAAAAAAATACAATACACAATTTAATCTATGTTACACGTTGAATGTAATATATTCATATTACTATGATTTCATTTCATAATATCTATCGTTGTGTTAGTACTACCTATGCAACTAGCGCTTTTTTATATATACTGAAGTATTTATTTATGAACTACAATACATATGTACAGTATGTACAAAAATATTTACTACTTGCGTGGGCAGGCCAAACCCCCTTACGTCAAGTGTTGACCAGTGGTAATCCCAAGTATGAAAATGAAATAATGTATATATCTAAATAATATTATCTGACCTTTGATCTACATAATTCTTTGTTGCTTCACTATGCTAATCATATTATATAAATCTAATTTTATGTTTCATTTATTTTATAATTAAATAACGTTGCTTAGGGATCCAATAGAAGTGAATAAGTAATTTTCGCATATGTATGTCTATATTTATACACATATTGTACTAACATATTCCAGACTCAGTATCTATGAGAGCACTCATAAAACACATTGCTTGCAATTGTACCAACACTGACAATAAGTAATTACAAAATTTTTTCTCTACTCGCTTCACAAAATTCCTAAAACGAGTAAGCACAATCGATACAATATCAATGTCGAATAGTCGAAAAAAATCTGTTCATTCCCAAATGATATTAGGACAGCGATATTGAAATTGTCTGCCGAAGAACCTGGGGTTTCCCATAACTTTCTCAAGATTTCTCAGAATTTGTGCTTGTTTTACTTTCTACTGATATTCGTCATTTTATAAAACAAATAAACAAAATTAATAAAATTTACAAAAATACAAATACATAAGTATGTATTATAATGGATAATTTTATTCAAATTATTTATGCAATACAAATTACACACTTTATAATAACTTATTCCAACTAAACAAAAATTATATTGGTGGAAGCATATAAAATCAGACATTGTTTATGTCGTTTATTAAAGTAACGATTTTGTGATTGTCAAGTTTGAATATTATTTGAAGTGATAACTAACATTTAATAAAAATGTTTGGATTTTAAAATAGCTTCTGTAGGCAATTTGTCAGTTTAGACAATCTGTAATATTAAAATGTTACTAATTTTTTTAAATTTTGACACAAGGTTGACTTTAAGTTAAAATTTTGAAACAAATTATTGTTTTGTGTTGAAGTTATTGAAATAATATCTAACTAAGTAGTTTTGTATACCTTTTAAATAATTCATGAATTAACTACAGTTATTGTATTAACGTTATATTTAAGTTTAACAGGAACATGAAATGTGCCCTTACGATCAGCAAGACCTCCATGTCCATATTAAATATTAATACATAAATTCGGTGAAATTTAAAACTACTTTTCCCAAAATTATTATAAATTAGATTATTTAAAACTTAATGTTATTTTGGATTAATATGAATGAACGTTTTTAAATGTAAAATAAACATAAACTATAAATAAATCAAATGTATTTATGAAATTTATATACATATAATAGTAATTTTCAATTTCGCTAATGATACTGCAAGAATAAATAGTATGTTAAAAACGGACTTGGTTTATTTATAGGTATGAATATACGACAATAAGTAGATGAAAAGAAAATACACGATTTGTCGATTTAATGTTTGTACATAGTTATAAAGAGAGTATATAAGTTATTATTTTATACAAAAATCAAGACAGATATTTGTATTAAATATTGACATACGTATGTATTTCAACTCATACAAAGGGTACTAGGAAAGTTTTGCAATACAGCTTTGTTTATTTAATTTTTTCAAAGTCATTTCCTCTACATTCAATACACCTCTCCATCCTCCGAAACCAATCTTTAAACCAGTTCTGTCAAGTTTCACTAGGGAGTAATCATCACTGGAAAACCGCCTCACGTTTAGCTTCATTTTCACTTGAGGAACAGTGCAAAGTCGCAGGGAGCAAGATCTGGACTGTAAGGAGGGTGCTCGAGAAGTTTCAATCCTGTCCTGGCCAAATATTCGGAGCAAGCTTTGGCGCGGTGAGCTGGAACATTATCGTGATGGAGGAACCAGGTGCCCATTCTTGACTTTGGCCGCAGGTTCTTCATAGATCCAATGACTTTAGGCAGGCACTGTTCAGTATACCACTTACCTGTGACTGTCTTCTGTGTGTTCAAAACGACGCGTTCCACAATTCCACTCAATTTGAAAAATACAGCTATCATTTTCTTCTTTACAGATCGGAATATTCTGACAACTACGGGTGTATCCTCATCATTAGACTCAAACTTTGTTTTGAACTTTGATCAGCACATCGCTAATGCTAATGAATAACTGAGCCCATCGACATGGCGCGGCAGCTACTATGCATGTATGAACATGTCTCAACATGCAGCAACAAGCAGCTTGCTACGATTCATTGTTGCGTCATATTGCAAAACTTTCCTAGTACTCTTTGTACTATTGACATTCAACATATTACTTGTTTTTTTTTTTTGATCACTGAAGGTTGATATATAACCCCCTGCCACATTAATTTTCGTATTCTGTATACGTATTTCGACAACTAAGTTGTCATCATCAGCAGATAATTGAACAATGTCGCACCTGGAAAACTGCGATAGAAATACCCGTACGAAAACAAATTCCGCACGCAATCCGTACCGCTGAAAGCCAAAATGTACACATATCAACCTTCACTGATCAAGTTAATCAACCACGAGCCCCATCAAAATTACCATATTACTTGTTAGCGGATCGAACAGCAAATAACGTTTCCAGTACCTAATAATTGAACTAGAGCCACTTTCTGATTTATATTATATTTCTGTTTGATAAATTTGAAAAATATGATTTAGGTATTTTTTGAAATTTATCTGAACTAAAATGAAAATAGACATATATTACTAGTACAAAATGTTTGTTTATGCTCTATATAAGATATTACATTAATATTTTGTTAATCCTCCCTTGACTTTATCGACTGTACTAATTCTTCTAGCATGCTCGAAGTACCAGTTTTACCACTTTTTGCAGTTTTGCATTCCCTTGCCAATATCTGTGAATATTCTCATTTAGAACTGCAATTGCTATGATCAGATGAGTACATGAACTCTTTCAACACGTTCCATAAATTTTTTATCTGACTCAGATCGGGTAAGTTTCTAAGCCTGGCCAAAAGGGGCATGTTATGCTTTTGAAACAAGTTTTTTTTTTATCGATTGTGCTGTATGACACGGTGCTCTATCCTCCATGAAGGTGTGTAGTCCTTCTCCATTTAGTGAGTTTAGGAAACGCAAAAATTCATTATCGACAACCTTTTTATACTGCACTTGATTCATGATGCTCTCTACAAGATACCGTTCTTTGGGTCTTCGTCCAAAGAAATTAATACTCTCCATCATTGTTTCAAATCGAGATTCATCACTGAAGATCACCTGTTTCGAAGAGAATATTACTAAATAAGTAAAAATAAAATTTATTATTAAAATTGATACTTTCAAGAAATAATTTATTGATGACAAAATTTGTACTCATTTACCTCTAATCTTCAACCGTAAAATTTCTATTCATTCTTGCCCATTGCAGACGCGCTTTCTTCATTTTTTATGTTAACCTAGACTTCTTGGTTGATCTGCGATATTTGATTCCAGCAACGTGAGCTCAAATATGTTTATATTATGCATTTTTAATTTAGCACATCTAGACACCATGACTGTGACCAATGACTGCGACCGCTCGATGCTGGCGATTATTTTCTCGAATTAATATGACTATTCGACCAACTATGTACCGAGAAACTTTTTATATTATTGCAATTTGCCGGTCCGAATAGATGCCTGCTTTTAATGAAGTCTATATTTTAATTTTATCCGCACTACTAATATCTTTCACTCTTTTTTTAAAAATTCACCAACAAATCAAACTGGTAATAAAATTCACAATATATTAATAAAACACTTTAATACACTTCTTAACACGAGCACATACAAATTTCAACTAAAATTTTTTATTATTCGTAGTGCTTTCACATATTTCATTATTTGTGTTTAGACCCTAATAGCAGGTACCTGGGGTAAAATCGATAATAAGGGGATTTTTCTAATAATAAAATGGTTGTTTTTTCTAGGAATATATCCTCTTTGAACAACTAAATACGTTTACGGTCGAAAATCTTAAATATATTTAAATACAAATGGCTTGTATTACAAATACGCAAGGTTGGTTCTATTTCACTTACCAGGTACTATAATTGTAAATATTTTTAGGATGTCTAATAGACATGCAGCTACTCATTTTCATTTCATGGACCTCTTTCTTTTTATTTTTTAATCTGTGATGATATGCCGCTACTTGCAGTTCAAATTGTAAAATTGTATATTGTTTATATTCGTTTTGTGTTATAAAAAATATTAAATATAAGGTAAGTTCTTTGGCACACTTACAGCCGTAATTCAATTAAAGGACTTATTGATAAACCATTTCCTGCTACCCTTATAAAATTCGTTAACGCCAATTTAGTTGATAACTCTTAATTTACTTGCTAGTAACTGCTAATGATGTAAATATTACCTTCATAAATTTGATAGCTTCAATTTAATTAATTAAGAGCCTCTTTAGTAAATAGATCATGATTCGTTAGTCAAATATTACCTTTATATATTTGTTCACTCTAACCTAATTCAAGGCTCGTAGGACGGCTAGCCATAGTTGTTTATTTTTGCCAGCTGACAATTATATAGTAAACCATCAGCTAATTATAATAGTTTTTCTTTTCTTCACATAATCTTTTGCTTTTCTTAGACCACAGTTAACGTAATTATTAATTCAGTAATGTAACCATTTAATGTTACTCATTTCGAAATTTCTGATAAAATCACAGTAAAACTTTGGCTTTCCCCTCTTTAGTTAATTGCTAAATTAATTACTTTATATCGTTAACGATATTATTTAGTAACTCCTAATTATTACATAAACTTAGCTGGACTGAATATTTTTAAAATGTTTTACATATCCATCAACCAACTATATTAAATCACTAAAATTTTATTTACATTTTATGTTACACTATCAAGTCACCACAACTTTTACTTATTAAACATTGAGTGACGACAAGTACTATGGACTGACGAATCTAAATATCAATTATTTGAAACGAACAGACGTCAGTATGATAGACGACGCCCTGGTAAATCGTTGTTGGAACCATGTTTACACATTACCATAAAACATGGAGGAGACAATATCCAAGTTTAGGGTTGTATTTCGGCAGCAGATGTGGGTGAAATTTTAAAAATAGAGCGTAAATTAACTGATGAGAAATAGAGAACACTATTAGAAGAACATGCCATACCATCAGAGCAGCGACTTATTGGCAATAATTTCATTCTACAACAAGATAATGATCCCAAGCTTACTTCAAAACTTGTGAAAACTTATTTAACACAGCAGGAAGCAAACGGAGTATTGCAGACTATGATATGACTACCTCAAAGTCCTGACTTAAATATTATTGAGCATGTGTTTTCTTGACAGAAAAAAGTGTGAAAGGGGACCATACTACAGGAAGAGTGATACAATATTCCTGAAAATTTCATTAATTTATTAATGGAAAGCCCACTAAGAAGAATGCAGGATACCATAAAAAATAAAGTTGGTCGTCATACAAAATATTGAAAATTTAGGTTTTTTATGTTTAAATATAGATACGTGTTAGTTTTTATACCTATACTTTAAAAAAAATCAACTTGTGTAAGATTATTATTTATCCTTATACCCTTATAATAGTTTCTTGTAAAATTCAAGAAGGTACTTCTTTCTTTTGCATAGTATTGTGTGTGATGAATTGCTAAACCAAATTATCACTATCGTTGAGTTTCTTTCGAGAGTTGCACCGTATAGAAGTGATTGAGCTCTGAAAAGGATTATTGTCTAGACAAGCTTTCGGGATCTCGCTGTTGCCATTCTCAAGTCGTTGGTGCTACTGCCGTCGTTTTTAGACTAAATAAACTCTATCGATAATCCCTTTTGTTTTTGTTGTTTATTTAAATATCATTTTATAAAAAGAACACAAGTGCAATGTTTTCAACAATTTTATTTTTATAAGAATGTACCTTAATCTACTTTTCAATATAATTACCACCAATATTAAGGAATTTATTGTCGTACAACCAACTTCTGAATTCGATCTACATAGAAATCTGCCGCCTGATTGGCCAACCTTTGCAGCACGGCCGTTTTCACGTCATCATCATTGTCGTGACGCCTACTGTCTAGATGCTTTTTCAAGTAAAGGAAAAAGGTAAATCACTGAGGCCATACAAAGTATGCTCAAAATGTTCCCAGCCACGTGATACGATGAGATCTTGTATAAGACGAGCCACGTGTAGATGGCCATTATCATAAGCAAAATAATCGATACAGTTTAGTTAAGGTTGTTTCAATATGTCCCGAAATTTATTGTGTCGCCCCGAGGCAAAAATCCATAAGCGACACCAAATGCGTATTCCAAAACACAGTGCATATAATTTTACTTTCTGAAATTATTTGTTTGAACTTCACTTTCTTTGGTGATAATAAATGCTGCTATTCCATGGATTGCTATTTCGCCACATGAGCCACCCATATTTCGCCGCTAGTGACAATTTGGCTGAACAACTTTACCCCTTTACCACGGTACTGTCCAAAGCACTGGCTTACTCGCTTGGCTTTGTGCAGCTAATCTTAATTTTTCACGCCTTTTGCCTACAGAAAACGAATCGCAGCGTGTGTTTAACAATCGACGGGATTTTCAGATGTCAATGCGCAAAAACAAGTGTAAACATGAACAAATGCTTAACTAACGAGCAGTAGCGGTGCAGCGCCATGTTTCAAAATAGTACTGACTTAAAAAACGCCCCTTTATATATATATATACATAGAGAGACAAGGCGCAAACCCGAAAGCAACAGTAAATAGATTAAGGTCATGAAAATCTATGCCCCGACATATACATATGTGTACTGCTTATGTACTTAGGGCGCACGCACTGGACGGCAGTCGTAACGGTGCTGTTTAAAAATAGTACTTACATAAAAACCGCGCCTCTATATACGAGGGAGCGTTTTTATATTCGCGGAATGAGCGGGTTGTAGAGGGGTGAGTAGGCGCATTGGGGGCGTGGCCTGTGCAGCGACTCATGATTAGTATAAATACCAAGTTTCATTGTTATTAGACAGTTAGTCTTTGAGCTATCGTCAACTAAGTAACATAATCAGGAGTGAAAAGTGAAATATGGAAAAAATCGAATATCGTGCCGTTATAAAGTTCTTTACCAGGCAAGGAAAATCAGTCGTGACCATAATGAATGAGATGTCATTGGTTTACGGCGACTCTTGTCCAGGAAAAACCATGGTGTACAAGTGGCATAGTTTATTTAAACAAGGAAGGGAATCCCTTGAAGACGACCCGAGGCCGGGCAGGAGCATTGAGGTGACCACGCCAGCACTTATCCAAAAAGTTGGACAAATTGTACTCGAAGATGCTCGACTAAAGAAGAAACAACTAGCAGAAATGGTTGGAGTATCCGATACAACAATTTTTAAAATCCTACACGATCATCTCGGCATGTCTAAGGTCAGCGCAAGATGGGTGCCGAGAATGCTCACGCCGCCGCAAAAACAACAGCGCGTAGAGTGTTCGCGTGCATTTTTGGACCTCTGTAATGAAGACAAGGATGGTGTATTGAGTGGAATTGTTACTGGAGACGAAATTTGGGTTCATCATTATGAACCTGAGTCCAAACAAGACTCCATGCAGTGGCATAAAAAGAGCACAGCACCTCCCAAGAAATTTAAAGTGTCACAATAAGCTGGGAAACTCATGGCAACGGTATTTTGGGACTCGGAAGGAATATTGTTGATTGATTATAAAGATAAAAGTGTTTCTATAAACGGAGAATATTACGCTTCAATATCAGAGCGACTAAAAGAAGCCATTAAAGAGAAAAGACGGGGAAAATTGACAAAAAGTGTTCTGCTTTTGCACGACAACGCGCCCGTCCACAAGAGCCGCGTTGCGTTAGCTGCCCTGCATAAGGTGGGCTTCGATATTGTGAATCACCCACCCTACAGCCCAGACCTGGCCCCGAGTGATTATTACCTGTTTCCGAAAATGAAAAAAGAGCTGCGGGGTAAAAAATTTACTGCCGATGATGAAGTCAAGGAGGCAGTTTCGGCGTATTTTGCAGATAAAGAGAAATCATTTTTTTATGAGGGTATAAATAAATTAATTGGAAGATGTGAAAAATGTATCCGTCTTGCAGGTGAATATATTGAAAAAGAAAAATAATTTGGTTTTTTTATTTCCACCCCTTGTCCCCCATTCCGCGAATATAAAAACGCTCCCTCGTACATATGCATAGAGAAACAGGGGAAGACGGCGATAGAATATTCATTTCCAGAGCGTCAAACCCGAAAGCAACAGTAGACAGATTAAGGCCATGAAAAACTATGCACCGTCCTGTATGTACAGGACGGTGCATAGTTTTTCATGGCAATAAGCAGTACACATATGTATGTGTACTGCTTATTTCGGAAATTACATTTGGTATTAGATGTACAATTAAAGAATCTTGTGGTCAGTTGCTTTCATCAAATAATAAGACAAGTGTTCCTTTTCCAAAACGAAATAATTTGAACAGAATATTTTTATTCGTTCCATCTTATGGAATTACACAAACTGCTTAGCACTTTTAATAATTACTGAAGTGTTATTATTGCATCATGTGTGTTTTCGTTACACATGGAAAATATATAAAACTAAAATATCAAGTAGTAATAAAAGTGAATTGCTGTAAATTACTTCAATGATAAATTTAAAAGCTTGAATGATATTGATAGAACTAACAGGATATCATTCTAAAATTGGTAAAGGAATAAAAGATAATAAGGTTAAATATGTGTATTATAAAGTATATAACTGTAAATTGTTTCTATTTCTAATTAGTGTCTCATTAACTTCTAATAATGGACCAAAATGATACATGGAATGTTTTTTAAGTTTTGCGTTGTGGGACATAGCCACTAATCAAATATCAGTGCTAAAAATTAACCCCCCTCTTTAGTTAACCTAAATTAAGTGCGATACGTGTTCAACGAACTGTCAAAGTTGACAAGTTAGTTGAAAAATGGAATTAAACCGAGAACATTTTCGCTGAATAATTTTTTATAATTTTCGAAGATAATTATTTCAACAAGAAGGCCTCCCCGAGTTGGTTTCTGTTTTCGGCAATGAATAACCACAACAGTCAACAATTTCTCGTTGGTATGGAGAATTCAAACGTGGACGTATTAGTCTTAGCGACGATCCAAGAGCAGGTTCACCAAAACGTCAATGCTGTGCGCAAGATCATCAACGAAAATCGATATGTGACATACCGCCATATTGAAGCATTATTGGGGATTTCAAAGAAAAACAGAAAGCAGCAGATTGGTGGCAGAAAACTCTAGATCGCTTCAACGCCGGAAACTCTGAAAACTTGTACAACAAAATCGTGGATTTACTCATAAGAGCCAGAAAATAAACGCCAGTCGTCTGTTTGGGTGTTCCAAGGTGAAGAAAAGCCAACAAAAGTCATCCGTTCGCAAGTGTCTCCAAAAAGATGGTCGCGACATTTGTCTCAAAAGCAGATCATGTAGCAACAATTCCTCTACAAGATCAAAGAACTGTTACTGCCGATTGGTATACAACCATTTATTTGCCGCTAGTTGTCGCTGAGCTTCGAAAAACCAACCCCGAACGACGAATCATCCCCCGCCAAGACAATTGAATTTTTAACCCAACAAAACTTCGAATTGTTGGATCAACCTAGGTACGGTCCGGACCTAAGTCCCAACGATTTCTTTACATATCCGAAAATCAAGAACAGACTGTGTGGTCAAAAATTCCAGTCGTCAAAAGGCGCAGTCGTTCAAAAACGCAATTTTGACTGCACCAACAAACTAGTGAAACATCTGCTTCCAGAGTTGGTTAGAGCGCTTGCAAAAAATGCATTAATCTTCTTAGAGAATTCTTCGAAAAATAATGAAGTCTTTAAAAACTATCTACTGTCTTATTCCAGTTTTTTATGCAAAACTTAAAAGACAACCCACGTGTAACAGTCATAATAGTTATATACTATATTGCTTTAAAATCATTTATTGTAACGATATTTAATCGTAAATTATGTGGAATATATGGGATATTAAATAGGATAAATTAAATAAATGATATGAGATAATGTAGATTTACAGCTTTTAAAATTAATTTTAGATGAACCTAGAGTCCGTTCTGGAATATGGGAGGAACCATCATGCGAAAGACGTGTAGCACCCTTATCAATTCATCCACGTACTCTGCAACACACTGTTTCCCAAAGAAGTTCCGAAGACAGTTGGTGCTCCGTCTCCGATCCAGAACTGTCGTCTGATGAAGAAAGTGATCGCCGCGCTGCCTCAAGCACTAGGTTAGAGTTTTTCTTTCTCTTTTGTTTTTATTTCCTTTTCCCTTTTTTAATAACAAGACTTCACTGTCATGTGTACTTGTGCTGAATATTAATCACAAAATTCATCTATCCGTAGATCGTCCAGTATTAATCGTTAACTAGTGATAAAAATATGCAGGTGTACTTTTTTTTAAATATATGTATTTATTATCATCTTCTTTCACGTCATATAATGAAAATACCTACTACCGAATTAAAATGGTATGTATTATTTAACTTTACTATCAAGAGTATTTTAAAAATTATTATGACACTAACCTTGAAAATTGTTAACCTTTTTTCAATGTATTTAATGCCATAAATTTTATGTAATAAACAAAATTGTAAATTCTCATAGGAAATTGAATAAACAATGCTGAAGCTACTTTAAAAAATTTATCATGTTGCTGTCTATAGCTGTTAAAAACATTTATTATTTACGTCATTTTTATTTTACAATGACTCACTACTGCGAATGATTCTTGTACATTTGATCGAATCATTTTAGAAAATAGTTAGATGTGCCTTATAGATGTTTTAAGATTTATACGAACGATTGTAAGAGGCTATTTCATATTTCTGACCTTTCTTATCCAAAGTTGATTGCTTAGTTACAAGAATTTATTACCAAGAATATTGTCGTAAACAGATTTCTGATTTTTATGCATAAGAAATAAAATAATAAAAATAAATATTTAAACAATAAATATGTTACTTCTTAAGTTGCGTAGAAAATACTTATTTTCATAATCAGATACATTTAATATATAATACTAGTTGTAAGTTATATGTTTTTCTAGACTTTTAACAATAGTCTTATGTGTTTCATTAGTTACCATATTTTTGTACATCTTATTTAAATGTAGTAGTTTAATATCCAGAAGCTAAATTTGTAGCACTAATTTTTGCATATATTTTTTTCATTCTTACTCTATTAGATTTATTGCAGATAATTTTACCAGTTACGCTTGAAGCAATTTTCGGTAAATCTTCATAATACTCTAAATAAATGTTTACTACTGTGCACATTAGTACAGATAATCAACGTTCTCTAAGAAAATCACATTAATAAGATATTTTAAATAATTTTCAATTTGTACCACCTTAGGAAATATGTACGAAGATAGTTTGACAAGTAGTGAGAATGACCCATAGGTGGCGCTCTAATTGGTAAAACAAATGCACTGTAATTTAGGTTGCCTATTCATATGTTTACATTCCGATATTTAGATAAATCGGTTGATTAGTTTATTTTTGACAGGTGATTGTAAAAGAAGCAACACGTCGTTTTGTTAAAATGGAAAAAGCAGAGTATGGTGCGGTGATTAAATACTTTGTAATTAAGAGTATGAAAGCTACTGAAATAATAGATGAGTTACGGGAAACATTAGGTGAATCTGCTCCATCATCCGCCACAATAAGTAGATGGGTAAATGAATTTAGACGTGGTAGAACAAGCTGTGTTGATGAAGCGCGCTCTGGAGCACCCAAAATCGTGACTTCTAAGGAAATGATTATAAAATTCCATAATATTATTACGCAAGATCGACGACTCAAAGTGAGAGAGATAGCAGACATGGTAAACATTTCAACAGAATGCGTACACCACATTTTAACGAAAGAATTGGGCCTTTCCAAGCTTTCGCCAAGATAGGTGCTGCGATTGCTTACGACTGATCAAAAGTTCACTCGTTTGCGCAGTTCCAATGAGTGTTTGGACCTTTATAAGCGGAATCCGGTTGATTTTTGTAGGCGATTTGTTACTTGCGATGAAACTTGGATACACTACAGAACACCCGAAATTAAACAGTGAAACAATGGTTAGAACGTAGTTCTGCACCTCCAAAGATAGCAAAAACCACTTTATCGGCAAACAAGCTGATGGCATCAATTTTTTGGGATTTAAAGGGCAATTTGCTCATCGATTACCTTCAGAAAGGTGCCACAATAAGCGGATAATATTATGCAGAACTTCTACAAAAATTAAATGTTGAGATTCGTGCTAAACGGCCAGGAATGGCAAAGAAAAAGATTCTGTTTCACCAAGACAACGCTCCCTCGCATACCAGCCCAGTTGCGATGTCTAAAATCCACGAGTTGCATTTCCAATTAGTACCGCATGCGCCTTATTCGCCGGATCTAGCCCCTTCCGACTTCCACCTTTTTCCAAAATTGAAAACGGCACTAGGTGGAAAGAAATTTTCGTCTAACGACGAGCTTATCATCTTCGTAAATGAGTATTATGCAAGCCTTCCGGAATCGCATTTTAGAGATGGCATAAGGGCATTGCAGTACCGTTGGAATAAATGTATTGCTCTTTTAGGAGAATATATTGAAAAATAAAACTTATTTTGTATTTAAAAAATTCGTTTTTCTTTTCCATTCTCACTACTTGTCAAACTACCCTCGTATATCCAACTGATAGAAATCTTATATACTCTAGAAAACCGTGCATTTTTTTCCTATGTACATATGTATAGAAATTTAGTCGAATGTTTGGCGATCGTTTGTTATAGCGACTTTCGCCGCGTTTGGCTGATTTCGGACAATTTGACGTTTCGGTGACATCTCTTTCACCTCTTTCTTTAAGAGTGCACTCTTGAAGTTAATACTAAAGCGTTACCTTACTGACGTTATGCACGCGCGACTACGTGTTTTGGTCTAGATGTTTATGTGGGGATTGCGCTCTGTTGCTATTTACTGGAGTGAATGATTGTTCTATCTGTCGTCTGGACGCGGCTTCCATGTACATATGTATGTGGCAAGCATTGGCCGTCGTCATGCTTATTTAGGCCCTTGTGTCTCTATTCTATCTCGATCGCTTGTCTTATAATTCTAATTGCTAAATTCTTAGAATGCCCTGTTAAGAACTTATGCTAATGATGGTGGTTCTTTCTTGAAAGAGAGAGAAAAAGCCAAAGTTATTGTCAGCATAACATATAACTGACTTACATAAAATAATCTACACCTTAATAATATTAATGTCTATACCCGTACATAAAAAAAATAACATAATCTACAATAAAACTTTCTTTCCTTTTCATTTTTAAAATAAATAGTTCTCTACTAGAAAAATTTTTTGTTTACATTCATATTTATTTATTATATTCACTATACAACATATATTTGTAAAGGCAATTTAGCTTTATATGCATAATTTGAATTATTAAATAAGATCATGCATCGTTTCAGTGCAGTAGTTCAGCCCTGAAGATGTCCCATACAAATGGGTACGAAACGTCGGCAGATATACTAGTGACGCGGTTCCAGCCCGGAAACCCAGAAGCAGATATCATGCCAATATTTTTATAATTTTATCTAATAATATATTTTTAAGAACTCTTTGAAGAAGATCATTGACACCGAAACGTAGGATGCAAGAACAATAAATAGGTTGTATATAATTTATGAAATAAAAGTAACTAAAATTAAAACTTTACCGAATAAAACATATCTAAAAGTTGTTTGCTATACGGTCCAAGTATGAAATATGTGGCATGTACACGTGCGGTTAAGCATATAATTCTGAAAAACATTTGTAGAGATACCGAGAATGCAATTATTTAGATAACCTCTCACACTGTTAAGGTTAGTGAAGAATTCATCGTTGCAACAGTTCAAAAATCGACCTTTGAGAATTGAAAACAATAATAGACACTTATTTCTGATGCGCATAAATTGAATGAGTATTATCACAATAAGAAAGTAATATAATAAGAAGGTTCTGAGTAGAAAATGGTTGATTTCCTTGTGAATTCTTTGGTGAAAATAAACGATGCAATATGTATTTTTGTTGCAGAAATAATTTTCTGTAGTAGGTATATCAATTAATATTAACATTTTATTTATAAGTTGCTAATTGTACCTGTTATTCTCTGTAAAACTTATGAATAAGTGATGAAGATTTTCTATATATCCACTATTTACCTTGACAAAGTTAGGTATACACTTCGGAGTAACAGAATTTAGGAGTAACTGTGCAGGAAATACCGGCCATCAATTTTATTTTATGATCTGAGAAGAAGAAGAAGAAGATGCTAGCCAAAGCATTGACACGTCGAGTAAATAACAGTTCGTATCAAAACCAAAGAAGTACAACGCGGAAAAAAATCTATTTTTCTCCTTTCTTTATATATGTACATATGTAAGTACGTATATAGGGTGAGCGAAGGGTGAGGAAGGTGAGCTGGCGTGAGAGGGGGTGAGGGAGAGATAAGGAGGGGAGGATGACACTCATTCCCGTGTGCGTACGTGTCTCCCTCTACCATGCATGTGCGCTTGTGTGCATTTGTGGGAGCATAAGCGTGTGCCTCTCTATGTGTGGACGTATGAGCGTGTGCATGACGCGGTGCATGCACCATCACGCAAAGACATACACAAACACGCGCACGTGAATGGGCACGAACGCCCACACACCCACACTCTTGCGAGCGCGCGCGTTCGCTTACACACATAGAGAGAGGGAGATGACATAAATTGTAAGTAAAAAGCGTAATAATTCATTTAATTATGCATCGTTTTATTATTTAAGAAGAGGTTGGAAATATTTCGCACACATGACATGGTTTTAACTTTCTTTTAAGTAATGGTAATAGTGGCAATGACCCTACTCCAATTCGTGTTCTTTTATGTTAACGATAACATGTATTTGTATCATGCAATTCTTTTTTTTAATTATTTTTTACATAATCTTTAATAAATTGCTAAATAGTACATCACATAAAATAATATTCTAAAATCATTGCTGAAATTTTTGTTTCATTCTGTACCATTATGTAATGTTTAGAACCAATAAAGCATGTATGATGTTATTTTTAAAAATTAAAGTACAACAAAAAAGACTTTTCTTTGTAGGAGCAATGGGCAGCTGCGAAATACTCTGAATAAAGCTCGAACATTATGGAGAGGTAGTGGTGGTGCAGGCGGTGGCCCAAGGTTGTTCTTAGACAGTGCTTTACCAGGAGATACATCACCGCAACATCAGGGTAATCATGGTCGTTTATCACGTTGGTTTTCTATGCGTAGAGGATCATCACATCAATATGATATCGAAAATTCGGAAGCCAGCAGGATACAGACTAGTTCAAATAAGATGCCTTTATTAGCAGAGGTGGGTTCTGTTTCATTTGCCTTTTAACATAAGTAATGATTTCATAATCGACAAATACATATGTATTTCGCATTATGAGCTTCCTTTATTGATTACCTATTATTCATAGTTACCCAAAATTATTAAGAATCTACATAAAATCATAGACGATTCGTATTGTAAGAAGAATGCGATAAATGTTAATAATGTACCGTTTGCTGATATGTGCCTATGTGTATCTTTGAGATGTATATAATAATAATAATTTGTTCACTCGTCTACAAATCTCTCAGTCTCTGATCATATCAAATGATTATTTCAGGCACAGCTAAATGCGAGAGGAACTAGAAAAGTTTTCTGCCTAACAATGACTTTATTCCATCAGAAATAAATACCTATTGTTCTTCAAAATAGCATCAATACCCTTTTTCAATTAGATATCATCTGAAAAATGACATCCATCAAGATGTTTTTTTTTAATTTCTAAATTAAAAGAAGTCAGACGGGGTCAAATCCGTACTATATGGTAGGTGGTCGAGCCCAAAAAGATTACACTCGCAGATTGGCTGCCTTGCGAAATCTCCTTCACCACGTATTCAAGAAGAATAGCTTCCGCTTATTGCCAAAACGATGACTATGGACTTCCCAACAAAAAATTATGTGCGATCCTTTTTGCAGGCGAGGGACACTTATGTACTCATTGCATGAACTCTAATTTTGTTTTTGGATCCCAGTGATATAGCAATCTCAACGCCTATAACTATCTTAAAGAAAAAGTCAGCGTCAGCATCTAAAAATGCCATATTGTTTTGAGAAATTGGTTGCTTAAACAGTTTTATTCGGGAGTCAACAATCTTGAAACACAACGCGTTGAAACCCTATTTACACCTAATTTATCGTGTAAAATTGCTAAAACTCTTTATATAAATTTAGTATTTTAGCAATGGTAGAAGCTATTGTTTCAACTTTCATGCATGGTTGCGTCCGAAGGTCTTCCACTTCTTGACTCATCTTGAATGGATTTACATCCCACCGAGACTGTTTTGACCAATATTTTGCTTTAAAATATGAGAATTTCATCTCCCTTTTTAATAACACTGTATTCTAATTTCACAAAACTGCTTTTGTTATGGGTTATATTAAACAATTTTTTGAATAATATGTGTGTGTACATATATATATCCCTCTCTGTGTTTCTATCTGTCTGTTTGTGTGTCTGTCTATATGTGTGTCTGCCCCTTTCTTCCACTTACAATTTTCTATAAAATTTCAAACATTCGACTAATTCGTTAATGTTTTTTCCATAATGACATTAAAATTATCAGCTGTAATAGCACAAAAATAGATGCCAATGATTCTAGCGTTTGTAAAAATTAACTAGCGCCATCTGTTGAAAAAATGTGTTATGGCTTTCCCGAGAAACCAATACATTCTATATCCCAGGCAAGTCACAGAAATGCGATAGAATCTTATAAAACGTTTAGAATTTAATACGTAAAGAGAGCACGACTCTGCTCGATTAGATTGGTAAAGGAGAACAAGAAAGCGTTGATACGCGTTGGCGCTCAAGAAATATTAATATAATATGTGCTATTAGAAGGTATGCTGTGCTGATGTAACATACATGTACATTTTCGAATATCATGGCCTAATAATGTCATAACTAGAGCGGCGACGAAAGTGGCAATACCATAGGCGGTACGGTAGAACGGGCAATTGGTGCGCAGTGAATGAGATCATTCACATCAAATACAATACGGTTCACGGTTGGTGTTTAAGTGTAAATTATAAACTGCGGCGAAAGTGTCCGTAGCAGTGCCGTGTCTAGACTTATTCTTACACAATTAGTGCTTACCTAGTAATATGTAATTTCATAACCCTGGTAATGTGTTGTGGAAGTAACTGTACATCTGCATCATTGCATACGTCTCTACGGTTGCTTCTGTAAATGACGTCCTTCGCGACGAAAAAAATGTTTTTGTATAGAGAAAAAGATCGTTCGGCGCCTATTGAGAAAATTTGGCGAAAAACTCACGAAGAATTAATGCAGTATGTGACAGTGCATTATCGTGGTGCAAAAACCAAGAGTTGTCGGCCCATAATTCTGGCCTCCTTTTATGAATAGCATTGCGCAAACAACGCATAACACTCAAATAGTATTCTTTGTTGACAGTTTGGCCGGTCGGAAGGAATTCGGAGTGCACCACACCTCGATAATCGAAGACAACTGTCAACATAACCTCGATTTTTGACTTGCTTTGACGTATTTTTTTGGGCTTCGGCTCACCTTTGATACGATATTCGGCCGATTGATCGTCTGTTTCCGGGCCATAAGCGTAGATCCAAGTCTCATCTCCAGTTATGATGCCTTTCATTTTGTCTTGATAGTCGGAAAGCATTGTTTCACAGACGTCAACGCGACGCCGTTTTTCGAAAAAATTGAATGATTTTGGAACAAATCGTGCTTTTACTTTTCTTAGGCCCAAATGATCTTTCACAATGGTTTTCACTGATCCTTCCGATATTCCAACGATGCCAGTAAGGTCTCTGACTGTTAATCGTCAATTCTCAAGCACCAATTCCTTGATTCTATTGACGTGTTGATCATCAGTTGATGTTGATGGCCGTCCTGGACGTGTTTCGCCATCAACGCGTTCTCGACCCTCTTTGAATAATTTGTTCCAATCAAAAACACTTGCTCGCGACAAACAATTATCACCGAAGGCCTTTTGTAACATTCTGAACGTTTCGGCACCAGAAATTTGATTCCGTACACAAAATTTAATGGAACTTCTTTGTTGAATAATTTCACTCATTATAAAAATCACCGAATGCACTTTTTGTACTTCAGAAAGACAAGCGTATACTAAACACTAATGATTATTTTGATGTGACATTTGGCACAGATATCACTGACAGTCATACCAACCTTGAAAAAAAAATTTCGACGAATGGGTTTTCGCGCGAAATTTAAATTAAAAAGTCTTACTATTTTTTGCCCACAGTAGTATATCTGTGTAAGTATACATATATCGCCTCATACCATGACAGGTACGGTTAGTGGAAAAGACGGTGTTAAATACACAGCTGAGCCAGACTGCTAATAGCTGATAAACCAAAATGTGCTTGTATGTCAATGAAAATTTTGATTCATCTAAAGGCATGCTGTGCCTTCGTTTAGCGATCGTGGAGTTGAGAAAGACATGATGCATTTTTGCAACAAATGGAGCTAGTTCTTTTTGCCATCTATCTATATGCTATGCTATATGACAGCTGACAGTTTTAACTCCATTTTGTAAAAGAACTGATGTTTTAGATAAGCGTTTGAAATATTTTTTGAAAATGATAATACCAACATTGGTTCACGAAGTTTTATGCTGATTGTTCGTTAAACATCCATCATTCAAGCATTCACAACCACATAAAAAATCTACGATTCGTCAGCAAACTCGACATTCAAAAAACGGTCTTATTCCCGAACTGGATTTGGCTTCAAACGTCATCGAAAACTGACAATCATTAGAGAAAAGTTATACTCTTAATGTGGTGTGGTTTTAAAGATGTCACCAAGGAATGAAACAATTAGTGTATACTGTCAGTAATTGGATAGTTCATCCAGAAACGTACGGAGCTTATTAATCATAAAGAAGTGGTATTTAATCACTACAACGCCCGAATATGAGCAAGTTTGATTGCCCATCAAAAAACTATTGGATCCTGAATAGAATATACTGCCACACCCACCATACTCGCCTGACCTTATGCCTTCAGACTTTCACTTATTTAATTTTCTTCAAAACTCCTTGCGTGGTTACGTAATGAATCAGATGAGACTATGAATCAGTGCCTTAGAGAGTTTTCTTATATTAATAAATGACCCATGACAAAATACGTTTTTACTTTTCTGATAACTCAATAGATTCAGGATACTAAATGTAGCATGGATGTTCTAAAGGCAAGTGAATGCAGTAAATTGCTTATCTTGTTCGTAAATCGCCGCTTGGCAATCATCAATGTCACACACAATTTTTGTGATGATTGCTAAAATGTGTAATTTGATTGGTAGGCTCAGCGAATAGACTTGTACCATAGTATCTTCTTACGTAACTTAGAAATACAGAATGTGTGCTACACTTGCAACTAACAGTTTATTGCAAATATGTATGTATTTTAGCGGATAAACTTCGAAAATACTACGTTTAGTTAGGCTCAATATCTCCAAATAGGTAATTATGATAATTCTGTTTAATTTTTTAACGTTAACTTCAGGTTGAAGAAGAAGCAACATTTGCAAATTGTCCACTTCAACAACAAAGAAGACAAATACCTCCTACGTTACCACCGATACCACAAAATTTAACACCGCAACAGTTGAAGAGAAGAATGATAGTGGCGGCTATAGTGCACAGTGAAAATTCATATGTGGCTACGTTACAAAAACTTGTAAATGTATGTCAAATTTTATGCAAATTATTTTTTTCTCTATATTCTATTTGTATTTTACAGGACTACAAAAGACCGCTTGAAGAAAGCAACCCACCGATTCTGAACAATTCCAAAATATCTGTTTTGTTTCATAGATTACCGGAAATACTTCAGTGCCATACATTATTTCGAATAGCTTTAGCCGAATGTATTAGAAATTGGGACCATGATGAAAAAATCGGAGATGTTTTTGTGGCATCATTTTCCAAAGCTATAGTTCTAGACATATACAGTGGATTTATTAATAATTTTTCCCTTGCCATGGATTTGGCCAAAATGGAAGCTAAAAGAAAATCGGCATTAGCAGATTTTTTTAAAGTACGTATCTTAACTGCATTCATTGTCTTATTTTCTTAGATTCTTAATTATATTTTTGTAGGTTAAACAAATTAGCTCACATGACCGATTGTCGTTCTTCGGCTTAATGGTAAAACCTGTTCAAAGATTTCCTCAGTTTATTCTTCTACTTCAGGTTGGTAAATATTTTGAAAAGTTTCTATATCTAATAATTTCTATATAGGACCTACTAAAACATACGCCTCAAGGACATCATGATAGGATGTCTCTACAGCTCGCTTTAACGCAATTGGAATCTTTAGCAGAAATGTTAAATGAAAGAAAAAGAGAAGCCGAACAATTTCAAGCATTTAAAGAAATGTTACGCAATATCAGTGGTAAATTTGCAGCAAGACCACTCTCGGATGCCAATAGATACCTACTAAGAGAAGATAATGTAACACAATTGGTATGTACCAAAATTAAATATTTTTTGTTAGTAGGAGCAGGTACTTTCGCAGATTTAAAAAGTGTTTAGACTTCCTGCGACTGTATTTCTTGAATACTTGAGCGTCTTATGCATTGGTCTAATAAGACGCTTAAGTATTCAAGAAGGCCTAGTATTTTTCAATAAATTATATATTATTTTATTACATGATAATAATTATTTCATATTATTAATATAATCTATTATAAAACATATGATCTATTGGTCCCAATACGACTTATAACCTATATTTAAGGAAACATGTGGCATTGTGCGATAGTAACAATTGCCCGTATTTATATCAACATAGTTTCCAATAAGAAAAAGCTAGACTATCTTAAAACATGTTAATATAATATTTTATTTGTTTGTATGGGAAATAATATAAACGTAACAAAATATATATAGTTATGTGCGTTTTTACAAATGAGAAATCAAAACAAATTGCAACCGTTCTTAATATTTGGTATTATAATTTTTATATGCAATTATCAGTTAAGAAATTATGCGTTCTTAATTTAAATATAGAAACAGTTTTAATTTATAAACTACGGATTATTGAAAGAAAAAGGCATTGTTTAGCTACAATGAACGATACTGTAAGGACCATGATGTTTATGAATGTGAATTTTAGAAGTCGACTTTTCTCTGAGATACATTTTCATGTAGAGTATTTGTGTTTGTATATTTGAATTTTTTATTATCAAGAAGATAAGAAGCAAGAAAAAAGTTGTGTAACTGAAGTGTATGGAGAACGTATCTTAACTGAACGTCCGTGTCAAAACTGGTTTTGTAAAATTTCGATCTGGTAAATTCAATGTTAAGAGTATGCCTCGTTCTGAAAAGTCAGTTGAAGCTGATAAAGACAAGAGAAAGATCGTTCAAAAATAGTGTTTACAACAATGAAGAGCACAAGAGATGAGCAAGCTCACGTTTCAATTTCATAATTAATTCGAAAGTGCACTGCCACCAATTAGACAAATAGAGCGGTTCCATGAAACAGAAACGGCCAGAATTGTTCAACAGAAAAGGTGTAGTTTTTCACAATAAAAAAACAGACCTCATATATTTGATGAGTCGCCAGAAGCTGATCTTTTGATCACCATTCGTTCAGATTTTTATAGAATTCTGAAAATGAAAAATTTTATTCCAATGAGGACGTCAAAAACCATTTATTTTTTGCAAGTAAAGATTAGAAGTTTTATGAGTGTGGAATCACGCTACTACCAGAAACATGAGAAAATGTATTGGACCAAAATAGTCAATATCTAATTAAATAAAATATATATTATACTACAAATTAATTTCTGAAAAACTCAGTAACACATGAAAGCCTTCGTGTGATGCAATGGTGTAATGTAATATATGTATCTACCTTCGGGATAATCGACTTTAGTTTCTCGAAATAGAAAGGCAAACAGTTACTATGAACAATGCTGCTCAGCAGTGATTGAAACTGAATTGCATCCTATGTCTGACTCATGTCGAAAAACGATCATGTTGATTGATTGTCAAAATTACTGTATTTTGTTATAATAAGGATGTTTGAAATACAACGTGTGTCAAATGGCTCACACACTGTAGGAGGTGAAATGTATAATAATCAAGGAAACCAGAATGATCGGCTTGCCATGATGTTTTGCACCGAATAATACATTTTTTGTAGCTGACAAGAATGCGGAAGGCTAAATAAGATATATTGGCCTACTTTTAATTTTAAAAAAATATGCATAACTACATAAACTATGGAATAAATAAACATGTGCTTTTAATCGCTGTATTTCATTTACTAAGATAAAAAATAAGTTGTCAGTACTTATTGTCGAACCTTGTACAAGTACCTGATCCTGTGTTATGAATACCTTTTCTATATCACAGCTATTATCCCATACAACAGTGTCATTATATATTCTGTAATAATGGGATCAAACAAACGCTTCCCCACTTAACTTCTTCAATCAATTTCGAAATACCCATTCGACATAATTCTACACAGATACCAAACCTAATCCTTCTATTTCAGAAATTCATAGACATTCATCAAAAACATTGAAATGATTCACATACCGTCAATTGAAATAGTTTATTTTGTTTCTATTGGTTGATGATTACCATTGAAGCATAGTTTGTTCTGTAAAGGCTAAAACCTTTTCTTCATATGCACGAAATAAAATATTTCGATAGATGCATGTAAAACTAAATTATTAGGAATAAAGGTAAATTTTAAAATTACAGATCAATTTCCGTAACATTTATTGCATACCATATTCGAATTGAAAAAAATCATTTTAATAAAGCATGTTAAAGTATACCAGCCTAAACATTATTTTTTTCCATTTTCTAAGAAAATAACTCTGTGCTTATTAATTTAGTATGTTTATGCTGCAAGTACGCAAATTACTGAAATAATAAAAAAATCCAATGAACAAGTAGTATAAAATCAATTAATAATAATAATAACCTTTATTGTCCAACAGTATATAGTTACAGAACAAATGAAAGAAATATACATACATATGTATGTATCAACGAAAAATAGATGAAATAAAACATATATAGGTACAATAATAAAAAAAACCTATAATACAGGGTGTTTCAAAAAGAATATACCTATTTCGATTGCATATATTTGTTAAACTTTAAGACATACGAATATGAAACTTTACACACATATTTACGAACCTCTCAAGTTCAGATTACTGATGTTCAATATGTCCTCCATCAGCGACACGAACAATATCACATCGATACTCAAATTCCTCATATACTCGGGCAAGCATGTCTTTCGTCATTGATGTTACGGCAGTATGGATCCGGTTCTTCAACTCTTCCAGGTTCTGTGGGAGTTACATAAACGTTGTCTTTAACGAAACTCCACAGGAAGAAGTCACAGGGTGTTAAATCCGGTGACCGTGGAGCCCAGTTGAGCCATGCTAAGTAACCAGCTCCTTGACGACCAATCCAACGGTTCGGTAGAATGTCATTCAGATATTCATGCACCTGGCGACTCCATTGAGGGGGTGCTCCGTCTTGTTGAAAAGTCAAGTTATCTTCGTGCAGCCTCGGAAACACTAGTTTTGTAACATAGCAAGATACTACTGACTGTTAACCGCGTTTCCATCAAAGAAGAATGGGCTGTAAACAGATTATCGGGATATCGCACAAAACACATTGATTTTAGGCGAATCTCGTACATGTTCAATGGCTGCATGTGGGTTCTGTATTTTGTTATAATAAGGAATCTCGTTACAAAATGCCACACGTTTCCGTTTGTCATCAGGACGCAGAGCTTGTAACAACTGTAACTTGTACGACTTCATAACCAACCGACGTCTCAAAAGACGCCAAATTGTTGTTGTAGGCAGTTGTAACTCCCGACTGGCACGACGAGTTGATTTTGAAGGATTACGTTGGAAAGCAGTTTGAATTCGTGCAACATTTTCTTCAGAAACACGAGGGCGGCCAGGACTCTTTCCTTTACATACACATCCTGTATCTACAAACTGTCGATACCATCTGCGAATATTCCGCCCATTCGGATGATCAATTTGGTAGCTACCAAATTGATCCTGATTTCAGGTTGAGCTCAACCTGAAACGTCTTTGCACTGTAATCACGGAATTGCACTTGGCAAACTCGAGAACACAATGACGGTTACCAAGAAAAACTGAAGACAACTGACATCTAGCGGCTATTAAGTAAACTAGACTATGTATTCGTTTCTCCAATAGCCGAGCCGAGGCGCAGCGATTGATAGTTTGGAGAAAATAATACTTTGTAATACCTATGTTCTTTTTGAAATACGCTGTATATATGAAAATAAAGAAAAACTGAAAATTAACTCATTGCATGATTGATTAATAGAATCAAGAAAGTCCTTATAAATTGCATCAGCATTCCGACACATTGGTAAGAGGAGCAGTGTGCAGAGAAAGTTAGTTTTAGAAAATGATGAAGTATAATTAGCTCTGAAGCAAGAGGACAAACGGGAAACAAAGAAAAAGTTATTGGGGTAGCTAGGGACCGCACATAATGTCTTCTTAACAACGAACTGTAATCGATATTACATTCTAGATAAACATTATCAATCCTATAACTTATGTATTATGAAAAAGGTTAACGAATTTTTTCATAATACAAGATTTGCAAATAATTATAATGCGTCGACCATATTAGCGAAGCATACTCCAGTCTTATTCAAAAAAGGTAAATAAAACTCCTTACCACATCAATATTCATATTCTGTATACGTATTTCGATAAACTAAGTTGTCATTATCAGCAGATAATTAGTGTCGCACCTAGATCCGCAGTTAAACTCACATAGAATCATCCCGCACACACAAAATGGGTATTTCTAAAGCTGCATGAGAACTATCGATATCGATAACTATGGTTTGACAGCTGATAATGTCAAACTGTATTGATATTTCTGTTCAGTAAGGTTTAGCAAATCATCATGATTCGTTTAACGCCAGAACAACGCTTCCAAATTAAGGAAATTTACTTTGAAAAAAAAAATCTGTTAGCGAAGTTCATAGAGCACTTCGTCCATTTTACGGTCAACATAATCGGCCTAGTGAGTAAGCAATTCCTGCAGTTATTGATCGTTTCGCACTAATTTTACTCTTCTCCATTCAAAACCATCAACAAGACAAAGAAATGTGCGTACCGAGAAAAGAAGAGAATACTGCTGCTGTGGCGCGAAGTATTGAAGAAAACACCGAAATGTCGATTCGCCGTCGTTCTCAACTTGTTGGCCTTTGTCCTTCGACTACGTGAAAAATTGTACGAAGGATCTTGGCTTACGTGCCTATAAAATACAGCTCGTGCAAGAATTGAAGCCAAACGACCCTCGTTTGCGTCGCATTTTTGCTGATTGGGCTCTTTTGAAACTGGCCGAAGATAAGCATTTTTATCAAAGAATTGTGTTTAGTGATGAAGCTCATTTCTGGTTAAATGGCTATGTCAATAAGCAAAATAACCGTATTTGGAGCGAAGACAATCCTCAAGCCGTTAGCGAATCACCATTACATCCATTAAAATTGACTGTTGACATCGGTCCTTATTTCTTTTAAAATGAGGAACGAGCTGCCGTTACGGTGAATGGCGAGCGCTATCGAGCCATGCTGACTGAATTTTTGTTTCTAAAAATTAATCGGCTAAACATCGACGACATTTGATTCCAACAAGATGGCGCAACTTGCCGTACAGCGCACTTAACAATCGATTTATTACAAAATCAATTTGGTGATAATTTTATTTCCAGAAGTGGTCCTGTTCACTGGCCTCTTCCTTCGTGCGATTTAACGCCTCTGGATTACTTTTTATGGGGCTATGTTAAGTCATTGGTTTATGCCGACAAACCAGCAACTCTTGAAGCATTGGAAGCCAATATTCAAACCACCATTGACGTCATACGGCCAGGTTTATTGGAAAAAGTAGTCAAAAATTGGACTGATCGAATGGACCATGTAACTCGTAGCCGCGGCGGACATATGACAGAAATCATATTTAAAAAATAATTGCCATGAAATTATCTACCAAATTATAATAAAAAAATTTCATTCCAACAATATTTCTGCCTTGTATTATCATCTAAAGTTTTCAAACTCTTAAAAAAAACCGTTACCTCTAAAAAGCCAAACACACTTTTGGCTTTTTAGCGGTACTTTAGTGTGGAATTATCCTGTACGAGTTTTACTGCGGATACATCTGCTAATGATAACAACTTAGTTGTCGAAATACGTATATAAAATACGAACATTATGCCATTCTACCTTCTACATCTGTTAACAGACATAACATTTTTAACAAAGAAAATCTTCCGAAACATTGCAAATGCACAATACAAAATCTACAGCTTTGGATGTGCAGTAATGTAGAAATTGTTAATATGTGGAATAAGTTTTAGACTTGAAACAAATAAAACACCAAGATCTTTCACATTGCTTAGTAAGATTATGTCATTAATGTCATTTATTGAGTCGATAGAATGAACCCTCTTTGTGTAATAAACAGAACAGTATTTCTTAATGTTCAACTGTAGCTTGTATGCAGAGCGCCATCGTATAATTATATCAAGATTATATTGTAACTGAAAGACGGCATCTCAGGTCCTGATGCAGTGATAAGCTTTTAAATGATCCGCATAGGTCAATACAGGACATGACAAGGATGCCCACAAGTCATTGATAAAAGGAGCAATAAATGACAAAATAAAATACCTGTGGAACCCCAGATGAAGGTGAATTTGCGAATGATATATGTATAGTTATTTTAATAGACATAATTTTATATGTTTGCCAAATATAACATCCAAAGCCGAAGAAGAGGAAACCAAAAAACCAAACCACGTGCATGAATAAACAACACAATAAATTAAATATTGGCATATGGTCACAAGATTTGTTACAGTAAATCTTCCATGGACGAATCCATGATAGCAGGATGTAATACTAGATTTGGTATCAAGGTGTAGATAAGAATAAATAACACCTTAGAACACCCTGGCAAAATTTGGTCATATTGCTATTGGTCAATAATCAACATCGCACGCTTCTACAACATCGGAAAAGTTGCAGTTTTAATTGCTAAATTAATAATCAATTTTAAAGGTTTGCCCAAGGAAAATCAAACATCATGTAACAAAAAATTGGTAATTAAATCATCATCTGCAGTCTCCTTTTGAGGAAATTTAGCCAATATATTGATTACCTGCTCTTCAGTGACCGGTAATAGTGTAAAGGGTAAATGGTTAGAGTGTTGAGCATATAAAGAAGAATTCGTGCTAAGAAAGTGTGTAGAAGAGAACTTATAAGCAAAAGCGTCTACTATACTCTAATGAACTCTGAAAGTTTTCGATGTAGAATAAGGTTTTAGGTATATGCGTTGCGTCGTGTTTAGCATGAATATATTGGGAAACCTTCCTTGAATTAGCTTTGATGCATTCTACAATTCTCCTGATATAAACAGAATAAGCAGTAGCAATATCATCTCTACAGATACTTCTAACTCTTTGTAACCCTTAAAGAAGGAAATGATTCCGTGTATGCTTCTATTGGGTCTGGGAAAAAGTTCGTGGCGTTTTTTCAGTAAAATTCAACTGGTCCCCGCATGGCGCGTGGACGAATTCATTTAAACCGAATATGCTCCATTATTATCGACAATGTTTCGCCATTTTTTTGGTAGATCCATGATCCCATCGGTGAAAAACTTCTGTGGTTTCTGGTCGAAAAACTGAATCAAGTAGTTTTCACAGGCTTCTTTTGAAACCAACTTAATTCCATTGAGAGAGTTCTGCAGAGATCGAAACAGATGATAGTCAGAGGGTGCTATATCCGGACTGTAAGGTGGGTGCATCAAAACTTCCCAACCAAACTCTCTCAATTTTTGACGGGTCATCAAAGAAGTGTGTGGTCGGGCGTTGTCATGATGGAAGACAACACCTTTCCTATTAATCAATTCGGGCCGTTTTCTTTCAATCGCCTGGCGTAATCTCTCTAGTTGTGCACAGTAGAGTTGAGAATCAATCGTCTGACCAGTTGGAAGTAGCTCGTAGTGGACGATTCCCCTCCAGTCCCACCATACACACAGCATCACTTTTTTTGGCGTCAATGTTGGCTTAGCGAACGCTTGTGACGGCTCACCATCCTTTATCCACGATCTTTTACGCTTCCGATTATCGTACGTAATCCATTTTTCATCTCCGGTTATTAAACGTTTCAGAAACGGCTCGATTTCATTCCGTTTCAGCAGCGCATCGCAGATGTTAATTCGGTCCATCATGTTTTTCACGCTCAACTCATGAGGAACCCATACGTCAAGCTTTTTTTTGTAACCAGCTTTGTGTAAATGGTTCAAAACAGTTTTGTGGTCAATGCCTAGCTCCATGCCAATATCGACACTGCTGATATGCTTGCTTATCTTGTTGGACTTTTTCAAGAATTTCATCAGATTTTTCAGTGATTGGACGACCGGAGCGTGACTCATCTTTCACATTGAAATTTCCAGAACGAAAGCGAGCGAACCATTTCCGCGCAACAGATTTCGATAGAGTACCTTCACCGTACACAGCACAAATTTTATCACAAGCCTGCGCAGCGTTCTTCCCCTTATCATAATAATATTGCAGAATATAGCGAAATTTCTCATTATTCTTCTCCATTTTCAAGTGCGAATAACTTTCCAACCACTGCACCGATTACAATGTTTCTACGCTCAAACTAACGTTCGGAAGGTCATCTAAAAAACGAGCCGTCGGTGGTGTCGCTGTGACTTGTTGTTCTTTAGTTATCGGCAACCAATGCCATCTATCGGGAAAAACGCCACGAACTTTTTCCCAGACCCAATATTTGCATCGATAGTATGCTTTTAATTTTAAATTGAAAATTATATTTGCTGAGAACAATATAGGATATGTAAATCTAGTTGATAGAAAATAATATTTCAGAACATGTCTATTTAAAATGCTATAGGGACCAAATAAAAATTTTTTGTTACGCGATCATCAGTAAAACATTCTAAAAATGATCAATCAACATCTACAAGGTCATTACATAGGCGAGAGATATCCGCTCGGTGGAAATTATATCGAATACTTTCATTAGATGGAAATGCAAATTGATGGAAAGAGAATGAAGAAAACTCCAAATATATGCATAAAACAGAATGGTAAGCATCAACGGGAACAGATGAGAAATTATCCAACGTTACTATTGGGTCTGGGAAAAAGTTCGTGGCGTTTTTCCCGATAGATGGCATTGGTTGCCGATAACTAAAGAACAACAAGTCACAGCGACACCACCGAGGGCTCGTTTTTTAGATGACCTTCCGAACGTTAGTTTGAGCGTAGAAACATTGTAATCGGTGCAGTGGTTGGAAAGTTATTCGCACTTGAAAATGGAGAAGAATAATGAGAAATTTCGCTATATTCTGCAATATTATTATGATAAGGGGAAGAACGCTGCGCAGGCTTGTGATAAAATTTGTGCTGTGTACGGTGAAGGTACTTTATCGAAATCTGTTGCGCGGAAATGGTTCGCTCGCTTTCGTTCTGGAAATTTCAATGTGAAAGATGAGTCACGCTCCGGTCGTCCAATCACTGAAAAATCTGATGAAATTCTTGAAAAAGTCCAACAAGATAAGCATATCAGCAGTGTCGATATTGGCATGGAGCTAGGCATTGACCACAAAACTGCTTTGAACCATTTACACAAAGCTGGTTACAAAAAAAAAGCTTGACGTATGGGTTCCTCATGAGTTGAGCGTGAAAAACATGATGGACCGAATTAACATCTGCGATGCGCTGCTGAAACGGAATGAAATCGAGCCGTTTCTGAAACGTTTAATAACCGGAGATGAAAAATGGATTACGTACGATAATCGGAAGCGTAAAAGATCGTGGATAAAGGATGGTGAGCCGTCACAAGCGTTCGCTAAGCCAACATTGACGCCAAAAAAAGTGATGCTGTGTGTATGGTGGGACTGGAGGGGAATCGTCCACTACGAGCTACTTCCAACTGGTCAGACGATTGATTCTCAACTCTACTGTGCACAACTAGAGAGATTACGCCAGGCGATTGAAAGAAAACGGCCCGAATTGATTAATAGGAAAGGTGTTGTCTTCCATCATGACAACGCCCGACCACACACTTCTTTGATGACCCGTCAAAAATTGAGAGAGTTTGGTTGGGAAGTTTTGATGCACCCACCTTACAGTCCGGATATAGCACCCTCTGACTATCATCTGTTTCGATCGCTGCAGAACTCTCTCAATGGAATTAAGTTGGTTTCAAAAGAAGCCTGTGAAAACTACTTGATTCAGTTTTTCGACCAGAAACCACAGAAGTTTTTCACCGATGGGATCATGGATCTACCAAAAAACTGGCGAAACATTGTCGATAATAATGGAGCATATTCGGTTTAAATGAATTCGTCCACGCGCCATGCGGGGACCAGTTGAATTTTACTGAAAAAACGCCACGAACTTTTTCCCAGACCCAATATTATTAGATTACCGATATTATAGTGTATTACCGATAAGATTAGAAGTAACAACATCAGGAAGTCGATTATCAGAATTAACAACTATATTAAAATATTTAAGATTAAGAAAACAGCATAAGCAGTTAACTAAATAATATACCTTGGTAAATTAAAATCAGCGAGTAGAATAGCTGATTTGTCTCTAGGGGTTTCACAAAAACGATTACCAACAGAGTTATTAGGTGGAACATAAACAGCTACAATATAAAATTAAATTAAACTATATGTGTAAGAACAGATGACATCAATCAAAGGAACTGCAGAGGAAAAGAGAGAATTGTCAACTATTTTGTAAAAAATTTCATTAGACAAAACAACAAGGATACCACCACCCAATTTTCAGTAATGACAATTATATTGTAAGATGATTCACAAATTTTGATAAAAAGGAATGACTTTTGGTTCTGAGACCATGGGTGTTTTGATCGTAAATCTCTATAAATAGAGAAAAACCGTTCAACTGATTTAGTTCAAAACACTAATGATAAAAAAACTAATAAAAAAAAATTTTTTAAGTTAGATTTACCATTATTTATTCGATCTTTGAGTTTCATTTTAACATCTCTATGAATCTGTAAATTGACAATGTCGAGAATCTAGGCATAGCGCTTAATTTCTATCTAGATGACACCGTAAAACATTAAAGCCTGAAGAAAAGCAAACTTTAATGGATCCATAACGATCAGTAAAACTTCTATCAAATTTACATACTAGTCTCGAAACCCTCACACTGGTATTATCAATCTGCAATGCAGAACAGATAGCATTGACCATACTAACATCAACGGCACCTTGCTCATTATTATCACTGCAAACCGTCTCAGACCAACCAAATATAATAACACTGCCCTTACGTTGTTCACGTTCAGATATTTCTTGAATTATGCTTTCAGTGTTGAGAAGAGAGACACTCCTAGAAGTATTTGATTCTAATACAAATTGCTTTACAACCATTGTGTCTTCCTGAAATGGAACAATAAAAATTTAAGACTATTTAGGTCATTTCTATATTATGTCCGTAAACAGTTCTTACAGTACCATGAGAAACCTGATTTAATAAGTTTACCAACCTCCGCACTTGAAACATCAACACAATAAATCTTGAAAGCTTTGTCATAAACACAGTAATTAACGAATTATGAGGCTTATCGACAATTACAACACGAAAACATTTTCAAATAACTTTAGAAGTATAATATAATGTAAGCGAAGGGAACACACACTTAACACCACAAAACATCAAAGAAAGAATATAAATAGATAAATAACAAAGTAATGAAAAGGAATTACACAATGACACACTATTCACGACTGCGGTGCCTATTGCGGCAACTTAATGGTAACAGTACAAAGGAAAGCAAGGCAACAGAAAGGAACCCTGAAAGAAACAAAAGGTTGGAAGAAAGTATGAATGTTACAATAACAATAATCAAAAATGTATAACGAAAGATATAAAAAACGTGAAGAACAGGAAAAAAGGAAAAGCGAAAACAAAAGTGCATAGCAAAAGCAAAAGATTTAAGATGGCAAACAATAAGTTACTGTTAAATATTCAAATTATACAATAGCTTAGAACAAATAAAAATACACCAAAAGAAATAGAAAAATTCGAACCTTTTATTAATATAAATTATAACCGGAAAAACTAAAAACCACCTACAAAAATACAAGAATTTTGACAAAACAAAATATGTTTAATTAATTGATACAGGAATATATGATGATAATTCTTATGCTATACAAGAAGCCCTGTCTACATAAATTTGACAGTAATGCTAATCCAGAGGACGATTTTCAAAAAACATAGGAGCACTCAATGTGTTCAAAATTTATTTTTATACAATTATTTTTCATTAAATTGTGGGTGTATTAATTATTTTCGAGAATACAGAATATTTGGTGCCTTTTATTTCTTAATGACTTATGACATTCGTTTCAAAATATTGACGAACATTTAAATTTAAATTTGGGAATATGAAATATTATAACAAAACTGATTACTTTTCAGGAATTTAATCAATGTGGTTTAATAACCAAAGCGAAAAGCAGAAGATTATTATTGTTAAACGATTTGGTGGTATGCGTTTCTGTAGCTCCGAAGGCATCCGATGATTTCGGAGCTAGTGAGAGGCTTAGTCTGAAATTTACCTATCCAGTTTCTGACATAGAAATACAGGATACAAGTGCGTCACCGACATTAAGTCGATTATTAACTGTTGGTTTAAATAAATGTGGTAGTTTGAAATCTAACGCATCTTTCAATGGAACTCAACCTCAAGCAGATAGTTTGTGCACCGAAATGAGCAATTTAATGCATGACTACGAAGTAGTGAGTAGAATAAATGACTTGGTAGGTACATTGAAGGGTTCATATAAAGACATTACATACGAGAATACAAAAAAAATATTACATCAAATCCAGAGCTCAATACAGCAAAAAGATGAACAAATGGCTTGGGTAGATTCATGCTGTTTACAAATTGTCGCTAAATCAAAGGGTAAAGAAGAAGTATTTACATTCCAAACTAATAACCCATCAGTTAAAAAAGAATGGATAACAGAACTGCGACTAGCACAGTTAGCCTTAGATCCAAATAATTCTCCCGCATGGGACATTCCTGAACAAGAACAAAGGCCTTCTACGAAAATGCCATTATTTGTCAGATCACAACCTGTTTACAAATCACAGCATCAAACAGAAGTAAGTACATATTTAAATTTATTACTACAGAACAAATCCATTTTATTTAAGCTGTGTAGTATTTTCTTCTAGTAATATTAAATTAACATAAAGTAAAATTCATTATTCTCTATTTCCTTACTTGAAGGATGAATTATAAATTCCACTGCACATTTTCTAAGTAGTCTTGAATATTCAGATGCTTTCAATAACATTCGAACATTTAAGTAAGAAAATATGAACACTTGAGTAAGAAAACCTGAAACTAAATCACTCCACTTGCATGGATTGTGCAGTTCTTTCTTTTTATTTCTTAAATCGTAAAAGTGGAATTTTTCGTTAGAAAAAATTACTCATCATATTCGCCTTTTCATTTTGTACATCTTCACAAAAATTTAAGTGTCTTTTATTTGTGTATTTGCATCAATCCGGGATTTGTTTTTAAGAAGGTGGCATTGTAAGTCGGCTAGATGTCCAGTAAGTATTCATTGCGTGAATTCCAGCGACTGCTCCAATATGTTCCTTTCAGATAATCAACAGCTCATAAACTTCGTTGTCCATCTCGTCCCTTTTCGTCCTCTCCTATAATTTTTTAAATTTCCAAACTACTCATTATTTTTACTAGTTGCAATATATCTATTTGAACTTCTTATTTATGCACTTTTATTTTTACGATTTCTGTAAAGATTATACTGCTACTCATTTCATTTTTATTTACAATGTTATTAACCTCTTTTTAATAGTGGTCCTTTCTAGAGCGACTTATAGATAAAAAATTATAAAACTAAATAGTTCATCAGAAGTATGTATATTTCGTTTATTCATTTAACAAATATAAGGAATGTAGAACCGGTTTAAATTTATTGTCGGAAATGGTTCAGTAAAAAGGAAACAGCTAGGAAATTAAATAATTGAAAAAATATAAATTTTCAAGAAAAAAGCACTTTTGACGCACCATTTATTAAATTTTATTTAATATGCGTTTAATATGCGTTCATAACACCAAAATCTTATGGAATTAGACTTGTTTACTGTAATATTACTTGCTATTTACTGAAATTTTATTTTACATAAAGTTTAAAGGCATACACTTGCCTACATTTTGATTATGCATTATATATTGCAATCAAGTTAAAACAGACTATATTAGAATTTAAGGAGAGTTCACGAGTTATTTATTGTCCACAAGATAATAGTCTTTGGCCGACAAATGGAAATAAAGTATCCCTGTGAACTTTGTTCTTTTCCGTTCAGAATTTATTAATTTCCATCTGTGTAGTAATTTGCGTTTATTCAATGGTAAATATTATCCAAGTCAATTAACATGAGAGATGTTGTATAGTAGCCCTGTAGAAACGATTTATCGCTATTATAAATTCATATACATATTATTGTTAATTGATGATTACGCCCTATATCATGTAAGTAAGAACTAGTTTTAGTTGTCAAGATTTACTAAACACCTTTGCCGTCATAAAAAGGGTTAATTCGGTTCATAATATGATATTCATTTGCGAATAGATTACGATAAAATTTATAATAGAAATGTTAAGCAAATTTTGCGTCCCAAATGGAATCTTAAAAAAGTATTTACTCGTTTGGTACCTAGAATGTTAACGACTAATCAAAAATGCATCATATCATCGCTGAAACAGTTAACGTTAATTATTATAGATAATGAAAAGCTTTTGGAAAAATGTGTAAAACTACAATATGGAAGTAGGGAATGAAAGAAATAAAGGCTCACAATGTCCACTAAAATTTTGTTTCACTTTTTTAGCTGTTAAGATCATTCCGATAATATTTTAACATTTAAAAGTTTGCTTTTTGTTGATTATTACCATATGGGTGCATAGATACAGGTCAATATTATACAAATCCTATATCGATAGTAATTTATACGAAGTATGGATGGAGGAAAGAATACCCGAATTGGCCTTGCTGGAGGACGCCATCTATTACGCTACCTACAAAATTTTCGAGCAACCTTCTCATTGTCGAAACATGCCTACTAACGTATTTTATTCTCTAAACTGAAAAAAACATGTGCAGGATCTCATTTTTCAGACGACTAAGACGTAATCAATGCTGTGGTTGGCAGGACTAGAAAAGGAATTTCAACAAAAGATTTGAACACTTTCAACAATAGTCATTAAATAGATAAGCCTTTCATAAGATTATACTGAAAAATCTGATATATGAAACGAATACACTTTCAATACAAATATTGTTATAATTTACTTAATTTTGACTTAGGTATGTAATTTTTTAAAACAATAATCTCTTATTTAAAATACTAATTACTAGTAGTAACAAAATAATAACATATTTATAAAGCAATGATGCAATGCACACTCAGTTGCTATTTCATTAGTATTTCAATTAGGTAGTTAGTGCAAACCTTGATTATAAAAAATCCTGTATGATTATTTTCATTATTATTTTATCACTTGCCCTTTAAACAAAACCCTATCTATTCAATATTATATTGTTAGTTTTTTAAATCTCCATTAAATTGAAAAAATCCATTAAAAGCGATGATTTCATAAAACTGGCGTGTATTGATATTTGATATGTTTCATTTTATTTTTCCATTTACTAATTGACTATATTTATTTAGGTTCGCTGTGGGTGTTTCTATACAATAAATTCTCCAAGACCAACAAAACGGCGAAGCAGATCTCAAAGTTACCTATGGGTGTGTACATCAGATGGTGCTAGTAGTCATATAGCTATTTTAGCCCAAAATCACCACCACGCAAATCTCTTGAAAGATATTAGTTCATTTTCATTGGTCGAAACTCAAGTAACAGCAATGGAATATGTCAAAGGAATTCTTCGACCAGGTCCTAATTTAGCAACTGATTCAGTTTGGATGGGCACTGACAGTAGAAAATTATTACTTTACACTGCCGATGAACCAGAAAAGCAAGAGGAGATCGGAAACACAGCAGTTCCAGATGTAATAGTGCAAATTAAATATCATTGTGAGACAGTGTTTATAGCATTAAGAAACGGAGCCTTGTTAATTTATCGAAGAAATTCAAATGACGGAAGCTGGATACTGAAAGATCCACAAATTGTGCACTTAGGAGCCGATCCTGTATCAAGCTTGTTACCTATAAATTTATCAATATATGCCGCTTGTGGAAAAAAAGTGTGGGTACTTAACGCTGTAACGGGAGAAATACAAAAAAGTTTCAGTATACAACACGAGCATGTAGGAAACGTTAATCTTATGGCACATAGTGGTATTGGACTTTGGATTTCTTTAAGAAGTTCGAGTACTATTTGTTTGTATCATACAGAAACTTTCAAGCATTTACAAGACATAAATATAGCTTCTAATGTAATGCGGGTTACAACTTCTGGTTCCAGTAATGACTGCTTAAATAATAATAGATCTCAAGTTAATGTTACAGCCTTATTGGCTTGTAAAGGATTATTGTGGGTTGGCACTAATGTTGGAATAAGTTTAACCATACCATTACCAAGACTTGAAGGCGTTCCTATAATCAGCGGACGAGTAAATATTTCGTATCATGCACATTATGGTCCAATATCATTCCTCTTGGCATTACAACCAAAGAATTATACTTCAATATCGAAATTTTCAGCGGAAGAAACTAAAGAAGAATCAAAACTAGAATTAGAAAACTTGGATATAAGTAATATCAGCGAGCGTAGTGTAGAAGAACGACCTAAAATAGAGAAACAACTATCGAATTCTTCGATGTCCTCTGTAAGTGCGAAATTTCGACAACAATTAACCAGTAGTCCAGTAATACTGCGACGTAGACGATCTAAGGAAAACGATCTTTCAAGACTTAGTAAAACACTGCCAAAAGGACTGGGAAATGGAGGATCCGTGTTTTCAACCAGCACCACGTCATCTCAGGGGTCCGCTGATACTTGTGATGTTTATGGATTGTATGGTGATCTAATGTACCCCAAAGATTATGAGGGTGACGATCACATTCTAACTGATACCATATATGAATCATTAAGACGTAGTGATCCAGAACTTGCAGCTATACCAGGAAAAGTTAGCACATTAGATCGACGATTAAAGATGAAGGTGAGTAGACCTAGGTCATTGGATCTTTCAAACTGGTCTGTGGATTCGAGGTCTTCTAGCTTATACACATCTTCTGGAAGTGAAGAAAGTATAGCCATAAGAGGTGCTGGACGTAGTGTTTCCAGAAATAATTCCAGTGTTAGTAGACAATTAAACGGTGTTAGTGAAAGCATAAGTGTTACCGAAAAAGAAGTGCCAATACAACATCCACCACCACCAACGGACCCACGACATAATATCACAAAGACTTTGTTAAGAAATAATATACAAGATAATGGACGAAGGACAGTTATAACATTAATGGGAGGACGGGGATACGTTAATTGGAGACAACCCTGTTGTCCTGTAGATAAATGTAAAAATTCTTCTACATTTAGAGAACCTAATTCTAATGATGCCCATGTAGTTATATGGGAGCTCAAATTGTGATGCATTGATAGATCTTGTTGGTAATATTTGCGATTTTATCTTCTACCATGAAATACATATAAGAATTATATCATGTACATGCAACTATATTTTTCCAATATATATTCTTAATAACAAATTTCCTTAAATTTATTTAGAAGTTTTAAAGAAAATTAGATCGAAAAGCATTAGACGCCATATTTCGTATGTGACACCTTAATTATTTTATTTAGTTTCCCAAACAGATAGGGCAAAAAATAAAAAGTATTTTAAACAAAAATGACCAATAAATTAGTTTAATTAAGATACTTTAAAAAACAGCTATTACTTGGAATAAAATTAATATTGTACAATATTACATTATTTACTAAAAGCCTTAAATATTCTTGATGCATAATATTTCATACATCAACATCACTGTGTATGTTTATTTGTTAAAAAAATCTTTTGTAACATATGTTTATTTTTTGACCAAAATATTTTGCAAACCATATTTTATTCTCAACACAATAGCTATTTGTGTTTAAAATAAAATATGTTTTAAAACATTTACATTTAATGTAGTAGAGATAAGTACATTTAAATGAGTATTATTTTATTTCTCTTTCTGTATATTTATTTCGAGTTTATTTCGTTCATTTACTTATAAGTAAAATGGAATATTTTTTTGTGGAATATTATTAGTAAAGTGCCTTCAATTTTAAATAAATATATATAGTAATTAGTAACAATATAAAGTGAGAATTGTCCTATCTATATGATACCATTCTCTCTTTACTTTCTTTTATGTACTTGTGATAATTCTGTACAAATATTTATTTTTAATTTCCCTATTGCAAAATAAAATTAATTCCCCTTTATTCAAATAATTGTGTTCAATGTTGCCTAGCTAAAAATTTTGTAGTGATGAATAAAAGATGTAAATATTTACCAACTTTGTTAAAAATTTTAAATTAATGTATTTGTTTGATAAAAAAGTGTTATTCTGTATACACTATATTATGGTGACCGTTAAATTTGTAATTATTCATTGTAAAATTACATAACGATTTAATTTATTTCAACACTGTTATATTTTAATTTGTTTCAATTTGTAATGCTAAAATAAAATTTGTTACATTATTTTTAAGCAAAAATCTTTTTGTAATTTTTTTTTATATCTTGTATAGTTTTTTTTTACTAATTGCATGTTTTAAATTCTGTAATTTTATTATTGTTCACAATGTCGTATAAATGCAACACTGAATAGCTATTAAATATATGTATATAAACATCTGTATAAATGTTTTTGAAATTAACAAAAGATGGTGTACGAAATCAGAAAGAATATTTCTGCTGGAATTTAGTAATTTAATGATGCAGAGAATAACACTCCCAAGGAACAATTTTTAAATTTCGCGGGTGTTTTAAGTTGCCCAAGGAAAAAATAACTACATCTAAAATTATATTTTATTTTATTACAGCATGAATATTAATAATTAAGGTGTATATTTCAAAATCAAAATTAAAACGAAAACCGTACGCATTAAAAACATGTTATTTCCTAATTTCTTGAATGAATTGAAATCATAGCTAACCTTTATTTTTACTACTACCAACTCAAAACTTCCGCGTAATTTAAAAATTGTTCCTTGGGCTGTGTTATATTTTTTAAACGAAATTGATCACTATTATGACATTTAAATTAGTGTGCAGGAAATAGTTCCCCGAACACTGAACAAGAAAATAGAACTTTTCTTTTCTAAATAACATAGTGTTTTCAGAGAGGTATATTACAAATATATACCTATCCTTATTTTCAATCACCTAGGAAATTAAAATATAATGTTATTTTTTAATTATAATAATTTATTACTGTGCATAACTTAACGATTATAATTAATTATTAGATATACCAAATGATTGACTACGTAGCAAGCTGCGATTTAGAATATTTTGATTTCTTTAATTTGCCACTGCACAGTATTTGTTATTTTTCATTGTCAATTTAGTTCATTTTATGTAATCGTATGTGATTTTTTTGTGATAGTTTTGTATTGCTTTTATATACCTCATTTATATTTTATTGTAAATGTACGTAGAAATTGTTATTTTATATACCTCAATTACAAAGACGAATTTAGGCCAGATGTGATGACTATTTCAACTTAAACAAAAAAAGTGCTTTTAACCATCTACTAAACTAAAAAATAAAGCATTAAATTAAGACACCTCATTTTACAAGATTTAATAGAAATTCTACTAAGTTGATAATATTGCATATCGTGCATTTCTCACATCATCTTACTCATTTGTGTAAATGGATCGAAATACAGACATAAAAGACTTGTAATTAAATTATATTCTGGTGTTCGTGGAATCAAAATGTATTAGCAGACACTTCTTAAATATATATTTTGTATCTTAATTGCATTAAGTGCCTGAAATGCCAAATAGAATGATAATTATTTAAATAATGGCAGTTTTTTTATTTAATACAAAATATACGAATAGTACAATTTAAATATGAAGAGTAATAAAAAGCAAATTACACATTATAAAACAAAATTTTTTGATAATTTTTGCCTAATTATTGGTTTATTACCTTAAATATGTAATGTTTTCTTGTCTGTTTGAATTCTTATATCTAAATACGAATTGATAATATATTTGAGTATTTGTTATTCATGTATATACGTCGCCAAACATTTGATACTGGATTAAAAACAAATTATTTAAAAGTTAATAAAGTGTTCCACAACTGAAATTAAAATTTTTCTTTTTAAATTATTTTCCTATGGACAATTGAAGTTAAGACAAGTGTTACACATTATTTTTGAATATTCAATAATTTTAAATATATTTTTTGGTGGTAAATAGAATTTACCCAGTTCTTATACATGACGTGAAAGTGGAATACATATTTATATGTACAGTATATGTGAAATCAGGCGATCACAGTTATTTTTGTTCTTTTGACTTTCATAAAATCTACTTTTCAATAACTGAATTGCTAGTTTTTCAAATGCATAATTTAATATCAACTGCTGTATTACATAATTATTTATTAAAGTTTGAGTGAGCTTCCTCTTCTATTATTTTCACGATGTCTAGGTTATTTCTTATTCTAAATTTAGAAAACGTATTCAATTTACAAGTATGGATAGAAATTAATGCTATCAGTTAAAAATACGTACATTAATATGGTTTTCGTTACAGATGTTATTATAATCACCTATTTGTAAAAGATCTACATATATTTTTACAAACATATATATATCGTCTTCTTCAAAAAATACCATTTTATTTATTTGATATTTAAAAATGGTTAAGGTTGTGTTATTCAACTTTGTTCAAATTTCAATAAATTGATCAATAGTGTCGATAGATTAATTGAGAAAAACATTTAGAAAAGTAAATAGAAAAATATACATATTTATATCAAATAAGTATGATGTTATAGGTTTATTAAATTAAAATGTATGTTATTTTAATTTAAAATTAAGAGTAGTTATACGTAACAGAAAACAAACAATTTCATATTTAAAGAATGTTTAGTTCTTTGACTGGAAAGTACCGACTAGTTTCCTCCTACTAAAAATTAATGAAGTATCGGCAAAGAAAAAAATATATTAACTATAGTAACTATTCCCGCCAATATAAAAGTTGTTATAATGTATTTCAAAAAGAGAGAAACAAACTCATGAACAGACTCCGAGCTCGAATTACAACCTATAAAATTCGTGAAATCAATTCTTCTTCATTTTAAATTAGAATACATGTGTAAAATATGAAATTGGTGCCTACTATTTACAACAGAATTATAAATACAGTACAATATGTGAAAGTAGAATAGAAAAGTAAATAAATCAGTAGTATTGTTATATAATCCACGCAATAAAATTCATAATAATACCTGATGTTAATTAATAATAATAATTGAAAGCAATAACATTTCACGGACTGTTTCTATATTTCATCTGATATTTATAAAAGTTTTTGGATAGAATCTACAATATTTCTTGACGAACTTTAAGTAGTACCCTTAATATCAGCCAACTAAGATTAGTTCCCTTTTAACATCGATTATGAATAAGATTTTTCTTGGTGGCATGTTAGTAGCATCCTAATGGCCACTAAATACGACATAGTCGTACCCTTAATAACGTATTAATAGCCTCCTAACTAGTAGACACTGAGATCATATTAACATCCTACTAAGAATCTGTATTAATAGTCGCGTTTTTAGGGTTATCAAGTAGTAGGATGTTAGTGGCGTTGAAGCTGTGGCAACAGCGGAAAGTGTTTATTTGGACATGTGCATTTTAAAAAAAAGAAATTTTGTTTGGTCATTTAGCTTTTAAATTTACGACTATAGCATTATTGTTGGTACTGTTATTTGTTTGTGAGGAATTCTTATTTGATAATCTCGCACCAAAATAAATTCACAATTTGAGTTAAGTTAGGCTTATTACTGATTTTCCACTTTAAATATACCCTAACACGCAACTAAAATGTTAGTAGCCAACTAAGTTTAGTTCCCTATTAAGTTCGACTATAAATACGATTTTCTTAGTGGCATTAGTGTATTTGTTTCTGCAAGTATTTTATTTAGTAGCTCAACTTAGCTTAGTTCGCTATTAACTTCGGCTACAAATAGTGGCATGTTAGTAGCATCTTAAGGGCCACTAAATACGACTATGAGTAAGGTTCTTGGAATTTATACCAGAGAGATTGCGAAATTAATATTTTTGTTTTCAATTCTACTTAAAAGATTTAATGTTTCTTTAGTACGTTTTTATGATTTGCAATACCTACTTGTTAACATTCAGACTGTAATTAAAGAATGCATATTAAGCTGAGAAATATATACTTTCAATTGTATCGACAAAATAATAATAATTTTAATGATATAATGCTTAATATTTGTATTTGTATTCTAGCAGCAGACATAACAAAATAACTAACATAACTGAATGTTAACTAACTCCTATATTTCTCGGTGTATTCGTTTTACTTATACTAAATATCACCTTACCTTATTTTACTGCCCTGTCTGCAAGTGGTTCAAAAATATTTGAGGTTAATAATAATATACTTTTATTCAACTAACAGGAAAACCCCAATTACAAAGAGATATAACACATTTTAAGCATAATATAAGAACTTAAAAATCGGTAGTCATTTCAACATGTTAGGACGGTAGTTGGTAAAATAAACGAAGAAGACGATCTTGAAGCCAATCTTAGTATGAAGAAATTCAGCTGTGACAGCAAAGTCAATAAGTCAATTTCACCCCGAACAAGTTACACACATTGAAGATCATATCGTGAAGTCAAGGTTTGAATATTCATATCAGCCATAATAACAGATAAGTCAGAACCTCTGCCAGAATAAATTTCAGTTTGCTTGAAGACAATATATTTGAAAAACCTACGATGAATCGGTTTCAGGGACAAACGATGGCAATTATAAATCGAATACCAAATATTGCTGGCCCCAAGGAACAATTTTTAAATTTCGCGGGTGTTTTAAGTTGCCCAAGGAAAAAATAACTACATCTAAAATTATATTTTATTTTATTACAGCATGAATATTAATAATTAAGGTGTATATTTCAAAATCAAAATTAAAACGAAAACCGTACGCATTAAAAACATGTTATTTCATAATTTCTTGAATGAATTGAAATCATAGCTAACCTTTATTTTTACTACTACCAACTCAAAACTTCCGCATAATTTAAAAATTGTTCCTTGGGGCGTCTTCTTGCTTGCTGACTACGAATGCAAAGTACAAATATTTTGTCACTGGTATATTGCTAAAATCTCTGGCACACTAAAGCTTAAGATCTTGCAAGCTGACTTGCATAATTCAGTTACATGTGGAACAAAACCAAAAGCAGACTCAAATAGGACATACATACAATGCAATAAGTATGTATAATTATACATACTTTAATATGAAATTCAATATCCCGGAAGAGGTTGTGGAAGCCTAAGAAAACTTCGTATCTGACTTGATCGAAGGACAATGGGACCAATGTTTTGAGAATTGATTTCACCGAATGCAGAAGTGCATAGATCATAAAAGCGAATATTTTGAAAAACAATAAAAAAATTGGTTAAAATAATTGACTGTCTGTACTATCCACAAATTTTTTTAAAGCAACCTACGTATACATTAGTGCCTGGAGTGATTTAGGGGTTCAATCATGGTCCTTTGATATTGCTTCTTCATATTAATAACTTGCTGATGTCTCTGAAAGGCCTTGCTTTAGGCATATGCAAACGGTCTTAAGATATATACACGCATTGGTGATATAAATGATAGTGTTGCTACAGAATCATTTGGATTTTATATCTGGGTTTAAGACAAATAAATTGTGTCTTAATACCGAAAAGTGCTTTAAGGTTACTTACACAAGAAAATCTTATCTAATTAGATAATTGTCAACATACTGTGAAATTGTGCTGAAGGTGCAAAATTTGTGACCGTGATCGACCCTGTACAAATCCATGTTGTCATGCTAAATAAATAAGGACTAACAATAAAGTAAATGGACTTATATAAAACCTCTTCGTATACTTTTGCAAAATTAGATGAAACGGAAGTAGATCTAAAATTTCTAATTTGCGAGCTATCATCTTTTGTAAACACAGGCACTACACGAGTTGTTTTCTACTTAGCCGGAAATATATATGACTTTAGACTTAGATTGATTATAATCGACAACGGTTTTACGATGGCAGATATATAATTCTTAATAAAGCAAGAAGGAATCAAATCATCGCCAGCTGTAAACTTGTTAGGAAAAACAAACATATTAGAAATGAATTTATCTTCAGTTACAAGTGTGGTGGAATTTGTGAAGAACAGGTTTTTAGGTACAGTAACACTGCTGTTCAAGACAAAATTTAAAGAGAAATAGTCCGCGGAAGAATTCACTATATCCTCCATGATTTACAGTAGTCCAACTGGTCAGTTTTAGATTACGTTTGATATCAGACATAAACCAAAGAGGAAGCCGACGATTACTGAACATCAAAGTCAACGTAGGTACATATGCATCAAAAAGGTCGTACAATTTGCTATAGAAACTCTCTAAGGCAATATTAACATCATTAAATTATTCCAAGAAATCCCAATCGTAATTGGCAATAAAAGTATACAGATTAGGAAAGTCGCCTTCTCTGAAATTAAACACTGCATTCTTGACAGCGAGAAAATTTGGGCTAAGTTAAGACTGCGATATAGACTTTGAGGTTGGAAATTATTATACTGTGCTTCAGAAAGAGAGAGGCAGATTCCTGAATAGATCCCCAAGCCCAAAGTAATAACCTATAAAAATCTTGAAAATTTGAATAAAGAAGTAGGTAAATAAATCAGTGGTATAATTACATAATTTACACATTAAATATCTTGTTTTGATGTGTGTAGATAAGATATTTGTTTAGAAAACACATGTAATTTTATTTATTAGTTTAAAAAAGTTCAAATAGTACGTCGTTATAAATTCAACTATGTGATTATTGTCTTGCTGTCAACCAATGAAAATTAACTATCATTTGGATCTATTCAGCAATTGATTTCGCTCTTTGAAATACAGTATATTACATATTATTTCACTACGTTAAATATATAATTTACTTGCCATTAGTACTCAATAGATTAAGCATTTAATAATTTGTGTATTTTATTAGATCATAATTTTCACTTTTCCATCTCTAGATTAGACGTTAATTTATCATATAGCAACGAACTGATTTATCTAAAATTTCTTGTATAAGAAAATAAGTTCCAGTTTTGAGCTATCTTATACAAAAACGATTCTTTTAATTAGTTTTATTGATATATTATAACAAGAGATTTTGATTCTCTTCATATTGTTTTGCTTATTTTGTAATACTAATAATCCAGTTAACGTTTAAGTTTATAACCGGAAGCGATAAGGGACGAAATTAAATTCAATATTATTTTGACTATGAAGTCCCGATTTGATTCACATGCGAATATGTTTATGATGTAGAGATCATCGTTCCTAACGACGATTGTATAGTGTGAGCAACAATGAGTGACCTCATCCTACACTTCTTTCCATACATATCACCTCAATATTTACTTTCTCTTAAAAGTGAAATTAGACAGTGTCTCACGCAATTCTAATAATTATAATAAAAATATGCTAGCTACTATGTAAACAACAAATACTACTGTGCAAATTACTTTAAACTGTAATATTGATAAAAATACATTTGATATGTATTAAAGTGTATGCATATATATATATATATATATATATATATATATATATATATATATATATATATATATATATATAAATTAAAGAAGAAATACTTTGTTCTGTACACTGCACGTCAATGAAACTCGTTATATATAACGTATATATACAATAATATGTATATATATATATATGTATATGTAGAACCAATCGTACGAGGGTAGTTTGACAAGTAGTGAGAATGGAAAAGAAAAACGAATTTTTTAAATACAAAATAATTTTTATTTTTCAATATATTCTCCTAAAAGAGCAATACATTTATTCCAACGGTGCTCCAATGCCCTTATGCCATCTCTAAAATGCGATTCCGGAAGGCTTGCAATATACGCATTTACGAAGATGATAAGCTCGTCGTTAGACGAAAATTTCTCTCCACCTACTACCGTTTTCAATTTTGGAAAAAGGTGGAAGTCGGAAGGGGCTAGATCCAGTGAATAAGGCGCATGCGGTACTAATTGGAAATGCAACTCGTGGATTTTGGACATCGCAACTATGCTGGTATGCGAGGGAGCGTTGTCTTGGTGAAACAGAATCTTTTTCTTTGCTATTCCTGGCCGTTTAGCACGAATCTCAATATTTAATTTTTGTAGAAGTTCTGCATAATATTGTCCGTTTATTGTGACACCTTTCTGAAGGTAGTCAATGAGCAAAATGCCCTTTGAATCCCAAAAAATTGATGCCATCAGCTTGTTAGCCGATAAAGTGATTTTCGCTTTCTATGGAGGTGCAGAACCACGTTTTAACCATTGTTTCAACTGCTGTTTAGTTTCGGGTGTACTGTAGTGTATCCAAGTTTCATCGCAAGTAACAAATCGCCTACAAAAATCAACCGGATTCCGCTTATAAATGTCCAAACACTCATTGGAAATGCACAAACGAGTGAACTTTTGATCAGTTGTAAGCAATCGCGGCCCCATCTTGCCGAAAGCTTGGAAAGGCCCAATTCTTTCGTTAAAATGTGGTGTACGCATTCTGTTGAAATGTTTACCATGTCTGCTATCTCTCTCACTTTGAGTCGTCGATCTTGCGTAATAATATTATGGATTTTTATAATCATTTCCTTAGAAGTCACGATTTTGGGTGCTCCAGAGTGCGCTTCATCAACACAGCTTGTTCTACCACGTTTAAATTCATTTACCCATCTACTTATTGTGGCGGATGATGGAGCAGATTCACTTAATGTTTCCCGTAACTCATCTTTTATTTCAGTAGCTTTCATACCCTTAATTACGAAGTATTTAATCACCGCACGATACTATACTTTTTCCATTTTAACAAAACGACGTGTTGCTTCTTTTTCAGTCAGCTGTCAAAAATAAACTAATCAACCGATTTATCTAAATATCGGAATGTAAACATATATAGGCAACCTAAATTACAGTGCATTTGTTTTACCAATATGTGTCATTCTCACTACTTGTCAAACTATTCTCGTACATGAGTCTAAAATATTCATACTGCCATAAGCCAAGACTTGCATTCATTCACTCTTTTCTACAATCTTAGATTATAATATAGTTCAATGTTTTTTGGCGGAACTCTATGCTATGTGCAAAGAACTTCCACTCAAAAAATTAAGATTTACCTAAAAGGATCGTTATATATGTATAAAGTAAAACCCATCTTTAATCTACAAAATGTAAGCATATTGCGTATTACTTAATAAAAATATATCACCAAAAATCTATTTAAAAAATACTTATTGCGTATAAAGTTGAAAATAGTTAGAGTTATTGAAATATTGTATTACGTCATATCACTAAACGTGTATATATATATATATATATATATATATATATATATATATATATATAAGTACGTTTTATTCTTTGTTAATAGGTATGTCATTAATTATGTCATACTGTCTCGGACATTTAATCTATAATATATTGTTTGTGAGATATATCCAAGACTATAATGTTAAAAACGAAGTAATGGAATAATGTTTTACGTCTATACGGGGATAACAGATGGCACAGTATACAAAACTGTTGCCGGTAAATTAGCTGTCTTAATGGAAACCGCCTGTTTTAGTTACGTTCGGTTATATTATATACATATTGGCAAGGATGAACACATAAACTTGAAGCTAACTTGAAGCTTTAAACGTGTTCTTAGGAACAATTTTTATCTTATTCAATGTTATGTACATGTAATAATATATACATTTTTATATTTTTAGAATTATTAAACATGCCAAAATAGAATAGTCTGTACTTCATAAATTTCCAAAAGCGATATCGTCCTAGTTTTAACACTGAGTCAATGCTACGGGAAATTCTCAGTAGTAGAAAGCATTTTGAGGCACAACATCTACCAGGTCGGCTGAAAAGTCCCCGGTCTGACACATAGATGGCGTTACTGTTATTAAATCCATATGTTTTTTAGATAGTACTAACCTTCAAACGAAACGTGTCAAAATTTGACAGCAATCCGACCATTACTTACTGAGATATTGCGTTAAGAGTGAAGCTACTTTTGTTATTTAAAAAAAATGAAAAAAAAAGAATTTCGTGTGCTGATAAAGTACTGCTTTTTGAAGGGAAAAAATACCGTTGAAGCAAAAGCATGGCTTGATGAGGAGTTTCCGGACTCTGCGCCAGGAAAACCAACCATAATTGATTGGTATGCTAAGTTTAAACGTGGTGAAATGAGCACCGAAGACGGCGAACGCAGTGGACGACCAAAAGAGGCTGTCACCGACGAAAACATCAAAAAAGTTCGCAAAATCATTTTAAATGACCGTAAAGTAAAGTTGATCAAGATAGCTGACATCCTAAAGATATCAAAGGAACGTGTTGGACACATCGTGCATGAATATTTGGGCATGCGGAAGCTCTGTGCAAAATGGGTGCCGCGCCAGTTCACATTCGATCAAAAACAACAACGAGTTGATGATTCTGAGCTGTGTTTGAAGCTGTTAAATCGTAGTAAAACCGAGTTTTTGCGTCGATCTGTGACAATGGATGAAACATGGATTCATCACTACACTCCAGAGTCCAATCGACAGTCAGCCGAGTGGACTGCACGCGATGAACCGGCTCCAAAGCGTGGAAAGACGCAACAGTCAGCTGGAAAAGTTATGGCGTCAGTTTTTTGGGATGCGCATGGAATAATTTTCATAAATTATCTTAAAAAGGGCCAGTTCATCGACAGCGACTATTATACAGCGTTATTGGACCGTTTGAAGAACGAAATCGCAAAAAAATGGCCCCATATGAATAAGAAGAAAGTGCTGTTTCACCAAGACAATGCACCGTGTCACAAATCAATGAAAACAATGGCCAAATTAAGTGAATTGGGTTTCGAATTACTTCCCCATCCACCGTACTCTCCAGATGTGGCCCCCAGCGACTATTTCCTGTTTGCAGACCTCAAGAGAATGCTCGCCGGGAAGAAATTTAGCAGGGATGAGGAGGTGATCGCCGAAACTGAGGCCTATTTCGAGACTAAATACAATTCGTACTACAAAAATGGTATCGAAAAGTTGGAATAACGCTATAATCGGTGTATCGCCCTCGAAGGCAACTATGTTGAATAATAAAATCGAATTTTGCCAAAAAACTGTGTTTTACTATGGTAGACCGGGGACTTTTCAGTTCGACTGTTAAAATAAAACAATAGATTAACACCAAATGCTATATCAGCACTATACCCGATAAATAATCTTTTGTAACATATTTAAGTGATCCATTTATAAATGCAATTATAATATTGCTTTGTATTATTTAGAATCAGTTCACTTTGCTGCCACCAACAGAGAAAATATATAGAAAATCCCCAATCATAGATTAGATGACATTCAAAACGTGAAACCAACATTGAAATATGCCATAGAAGCAGATATTGATTCAAGTAATATAACTGCAAAAATAGTACAAAAAGCCCTTGCTAAGGAAAAAAGCATCAAATTGACAGGTAAGGATTCTCCTTTGGAGTAAGTTCTTTAATCGTTTTATAGGGGTTCTAATAAATTCAAGGTTTCTGTCTCATTTGTTGCACTCTAATGTTACTTTATGAGAAAAATATACATACAGATAACTTAAATAAATAACTACATTTTACAGTCTCATTTAATATTGAAGTACTAAATTTCAGTCACCTAAAATAACCATTTCTCAAAATGACTACATTTTTCTAGAACCATTGCTGGTCAGTTAATGTATCATACAGTATGCATATTTATTACATTTGCTTAAATTGTGTAATATTTTATCTTTTACATCCAGTATTCATATGTGAATTATGTGTTACTATCACATAATCTTTATTTCTGTAATTAATTTTTTTTTATAGACAGGACTTTAAATTTGATAGGAAAGTCACATGGAAAATATTTCACACCAAATGAAAAAACTTTTTGTAAGGAAATACTTTCTTTAAAGAAAAAATATAACAAATATGCAAAAAAAAAATATAAATTTAAGAGAATGTGTAAAATATTGTGAGATTTACTCAATTTAATGAAATTGTCATGAAAGGTAAAATGAATTCATTTGTACAAAAATTTTTTAATTCCCAATTAAGGAAGTGTAATAGAAAGAAAACTTTTACTTTTGATGACAAGATTATTGTATCACTAACATTATATAAGCAGTTCGCCAAACATAGATTTTTAAGTAAAGTTTTTTTATTGCTAACTGTTCACACTTTGAAAATGTTATTGCAATCTGTCTACATAAAACCAAGTATATGTGAAAATCTTTTCCATAACCATTTTGTTTTTCCATTTTTCCATTTGTGACCAAGATACCAGAAATGTTAGGGCCATTAAGATGCTTGTAGAGGAGACACGGCCAGGTATCCTTAGGGCGAGAGAAAGTGATTATGGAAATGTTATTATATAGACAAAATTTCTCTCTACTTGATTCTATTATCTGTTGAAGAATTTAAGGAATAATCTTTTAACCAAGAATATGAAATGGTCCCTCATCAGCGATGCCTATAATATGGGAGACTTGCGTATAATGATATAATTTTTTAGAAAACTCTTTTGGTCAAGTTAGACGCATTATCACTCCAACTTGTTCTTGTTGTATACCTTAGGCTTAATAAAGAATTTAACTGTATGGCTTTTTTACAAAATTTTTTTGTTGATTTTAGAGAATGCGAACATTTAGCAAATTTAAAGGCGTCTATAATAAAATATTATATTTATATTATCTTCAATTACAACAAAATTAATAATAGAATTCTACAAGGAAAAGAGCTACCTGGTTCAGATGAATTTCAATGTAGGCTATACAATCATTATAAAGAATTTAAAAAAGGAAAATAATACAAAAAGCTGTTTTTTATTTATTACCCACATGAACATACATAAGTTAAAAAAGACGTTCATTATTCGTATATTCAGTATTTTATATTCTTTAAAACATTAGTTTTTATTTTTCTTATAGGAATAAAAATAAAATATTTGATGTAGCTAGACTTAAATATTTTATTTTTGTACTTTAATAAGAAGAATAAACATTAAGTTTATTACACCGAAAATTCAGAAATGCTCGTTGAGATAGGTCCTGTCTATATTAGTTTTCTCGGGAATTATACGTAGCGCCAGTGCTGTCAGGTCTATCGATTTTTCGGTTCGAATTTGGATTAAATCTTCCGATTTATACGATAATTCTACCGAAAATCCAAGTTTTCTGTTAAATCCAATTTTTGTTCATATATCCATACTATATTTATATTTTACTTGTTTAATATAAGAAATTTCTTGTTGATCATTAATCATAATAGTTATGTCATTCGATATTAATTAGTATAAGCCTATCGAGCTTAAGAATATTATACATGACGAGCCAAACATTTAAATTGTATACACAGTTATATACGAGGGAGCGTTTTTATATTCGCGGAATGGGGGACAAGGGGTAGAAATAAAAAAAGCAAATTATTTTTCTTTTTCAATATATTCACCTGCAAGACGGATATATTTTTCACATATTTCAATTAATTTATTTATACCCTCATAAAAAAATGATTTCTCTTTATCTGCAAAATACGCCGAAACTGCCTCCTTGACTTCATCATCGGCAGTAAATTTTTTACCCCGCAGCTCTTTTTTCATTTTCGGAAACAGGTAATAATCACTCGGGGCCAGGTCTGGGCTGTAGGGTGGGTGATTCACAATTTCGAAGCCCACCTTATGCAGGGCAGCTAACGCAACGCGGCTCTTGTGGACGGGCACGTTGTCGTGCAAAAGCAGAACACCTTTTGTCAATTTTCCCCGTCTTTTCTCTTTAATGGCTTCTTTTAGTCGCTCTAATATTGAAGCGTAATATTCTCCGGTTATAGAAACACCTTTATCTTTATAATCAATCAACAATATTCCTTCCGAGTCCCAAAATACCGTTGCCATGAGTTTCCCAGCTGATTGTGACACTTTAAATTTCTTGGGAGGTGCTGTGCCCTTTTTATGCCACTGCATGGAGTCTTGTTTGGACTCAGGTTCATAATGATGAACCCAAGTTTCGTCTCCAGTAACAATTCCACTCAATACACCATCCTTGTCTTCATTACAGAAGTCCAAAAATGCACGCGAACACTCTACGCGCTGTTGTTTTTGCGGCGGCGTGAGCATTCTCGGCACCCATCTTGCGCTGACCTTAGACATGCCGAGATGATCGTGTAGGATTTTAAAAATTGTTGTATCGTATACTCCAACCATTTCTGCGAGTTGTTTCTTCTTTAGTCGAGTATCTTCGAGTACAATTTGTTCAACTTTTTGGATAAGTGCTGGCGTGGTCACCTCAATGCTCCTGCCCGGCCTCGGGTCGTCTTCAAGGGATTCCCTTCCTTGTTTAAATAAACTATGCCACTTGTACACCATGGTTTTTCCTGGACAAGAGTCGCCGTAAATCAATGACATCTCATTCATTATGGTCGCAACTGATTTTCCTTGCCTGGTAAGGAACTTTATAACGGCACGATATTCGATTTTTTCCATATTTCACTTTTCAATCCTGATTATGTTACTTGGTTGACGATAGCTCAAAGACTAACTGTCTAATAACAATGAAACTTCGTATTTATACTAATCATGAGTCGCTGCACAGGCCACGCCCCCAATGCGCCTACTCACCCCTCTACAACCCGCTCATTCCGCGAATATAAAAACGCTCCCTCGTAGTTGTGTTGTAGTTAGGCGTGTTTTTTTTAAGGTAAATTTTATAAATATCAATATCTATTCCTATATTACTCTATTTAATTATATTAACCTAGGATACATGCATTATTTATTAATTTTGTAAATAAATATGTTTGATATATTATACTTTTGTTTTAATATATAAATTTGTTATATTATAAATAAAAATTTAAATCTACCGAAAAATTGCGAGCTAATCTACCGATATTGGCCACAACAACCTAGCAGCACTGCGTGGCGCTAAACACTAACCCAACAATTTACTATTTTGCAAACTTTTTGTGGGTTTGACTATAGTTATATCGAACTTCATATAATAAAAATTGAAACGTATGTCAAATTTTTTTGTGACATGCAATGTAACTCCCAAGAGCGAATATATTTTAATAAAGAATGCCAAATATTTCTATTACATGAAGTAATATAATAAAGTGTTTGAAAACCAGAGGACTGTAATAGAAAGACATTGTTATTTTACATGCCTATTTAGTGAAGGGATTTATTAATGATATTAGTCTTGTATTCCCATCTAAGTCAATAATTGGAGATTATTGTAGTGATATGAATACTGAAATATTTAAGGAGTCGACAGAATATAATACCCAGCTTAGATGGCCTTTCACTTGTTATAGATGTCTCTTACCATAGCACTGTTTTAAATATATCCTCGATCACTTCATGGAAAAAGCAAAATATTATCAGATGGTTACAAAATAACAATGTCAATTATTTTTCAAAAATAATGCTTGAGAAAATTTTAATTACTGCTGCAAGTGAAAAGAAATAGTAAAAAAAAAGTTTACAAAATCGATGAGTTTTAAGAAACGCAGCACAAGAAGTCCTTAGATTACCTTCGTACCATTGTGTATATCAATCAGATTTGGGCAAAAGTCATTTCAATACACATTGGGAAAAGGAGAACTATTTGGTAGATTTCATTATAGATCCATTAATATTACGGAATCAAGTTCAGGATCGCACTGAATGAGATTAATTATAGTTATAGAACCTCTGTATAAATATCTCGTATTTTACGTTTAGATATAATAATCTTGTAAATGTCTAATTCACATACATTTTTCTTATTTAGAATGATTGAATTATTTAAAATTCCTGTCTCTATAGCAGGGGTCGGCAACCTGCGGCCCCCCAAAACACCAATATAATTTTAGAAAAAATCAACAAACTTAGAGCGTGAGCGTGCCCGAAATGTGGCCGGTGACAAAAATATTTTATATTTACATATTTATACATATGTAATAGGAATTGTATTTTCCCTTTTAAGAATTGTAAAATTTTCGTTCTCCGACATTATTGTTATTATAGCATGTCAATAAAAAATAAATTTTTTCTATATTTATTTTTAATAATATTTATACTCGTATATGATATAAAAGCACTATTTAAGTTACATTCGAATATGCGGCCCGCATAAAAAATTTTATTTTGAAAATGGCCCGGCGTCCGAAAAAGGTTGCCAACCCCTGCTCTATAGCATACTCATTCATTTCGAACAACTTAAAGAGTTTGCTAAAATAGAAATTGTTAAAGTTAAAGAGGTTAACTTTTGGCACTATAAAACATAGTGTTTGTTAAGTATGCTGTATGACAAAAAAGCAGCTTTTGTCCACAAATAATAGTTTTACATAGCTTAACTTCATTAGCAAATAATATCAAAAGAACACATACTTCAGTGATTATATCCGCATATGTTGAGATAGCATTTAATAATAATACATGATACGATTTATATATATATATATATATATATATATATATATATATATATATATATATATACCGTGAATATATTTTATAATGCAACATGCATATACATATACTAGTTGCTAGAGTAACGTAATAATGAAATGACAGCAATGTATTTTAGCGTGTATTTTATTTTGCAACATAGGATGTGAAATACAGTAGTTGAACAAAATTTAAAAACTAATTTAACAAATTTTCAAAAATGTCACCATTGACGGCCAGACAATATTCTAAGCGATTGTAGAATTCATTTATTGTATTTTGTATCTACTCTGGAGTTATTTCTCTTGCAGCAACTCGTATTCTATTTTTTAATTGGTCAATATTGTTTAGAGGTTCTCCATGAAAAACTTTATTTCTGATACATGACCAAAGAAATCGTTTGGAGACAGGTCTGGTGACCTTGCGGACCATTCTACTTCTCCTCCACGGCCTATCCAACGGTTTGGAAATCTTTGGTTGAAAAATGTTCTAACCATATGAGAATTATGTGCCGGCGCGCCATCATGCTGGTACCAAATCTCACCATCAATATTTAAAGCGTGGAGGGCTGGCATAACTCTGTACTCAATCAATTCTAAATATTTTTCTCCTGTAAGAGTACCCTCAATAAAAAACAGTCCTACAATATGGTGTCCAATCAACCCAGTCCAAACATTGACTTTCTGTGGCCGCTGAGTCCTTGTGATATGATATCTATGCAAATTTTGTTACTCCAGTAGCGGCAGTTCTGTGAATTTACTTCACCATTTACATAAAATATTGCTTCATCTGTAAAGCAAATTCTGCGTAGTAAAGTGTTATCATTATGAAGCTTATCCAACATGATTTCAAAAAAGTTACTTCTTCTTTCTGCATCATTCGCAATTAGTTCCTGATGGTTTTGAAAATGATACGACTTAAAATGTTCTCGTTTTAGTAGTTTATGCACGGAAGATTTGCTTACATTTGTAGTTTGTGCTAAAGCTCTTGTGGAGAGCATATTATTATTTTCGATTGTTTGTAGAATTTCATCTACTAACTCATCACTAACATATCTTGGCCTACTCTTTTTTTTATGATTAGGAACGATGCATCCATTATTTTAATACTTCTGTACTAACCTACTTATTGTAGTTGGACTCGGTCTTGGACTGTCAGGATATGTAATTTGAAACAAATCTGCTACTCTCCTCAAACTCATATTCGAGTTATACCAGTTCACTCATAACAGTTTTTTTTCTACACTATACATACCTCAAAAATAGAGTAACTTATTTTGACATCCTATGTTGCAAAATAAAATACACGGTAAAATACATTGCTGTCATTTCATTATTACGTTACTCTAGCAACTAGTGTATGTATGTGCATGTTGCATTATAAAATATATTGGCGGTATATAAAGTCATGTGTACGAAACAGTAGTCGTAAATTAATACTTATAAATAACATTTACAACGGAAAATTCTGAAAGAGCTATATTGAAATTATTTAAAATCCCTGAATATATATAGTTTCCGGTAAATTACAGAATATGAAGGAAGTTTTCTAGTCATGCGCTGTTATTTGTATATGCATTAAAATAGCAGTACCACAGGTGGTGGCGTTAAACGTAGACGTATAAATATCTGTCTGTTGCAGAATAATTCAACAAATTTTAATCATCTACTTCCTTTGTAATATGGGCTGAGTAAAACATTGTTCATCGAAAAAAAGAGCAATTATACTCGATCTACATAATAAAGGCAAAAGCTATAAGTTTATACGAAATACGCTCTCATGTTTTGCGAAAATGATTGCAAATGGAAAGTGCGAGAAAATTGTGGTGGAAAAAGGAAAACTGGCCCTGGAGCAGACATGAACATTATAACTTGTGCAAAGAAGACACCGTTCATAAGTTCAACTACAATTAAAAGTGAGTTACACCTTTGTATAAGCACCTCTGCTATTAGACGAAGATTGAATCAAGGAAAGGTGCGAGCAAGAAGGCCTAGGATGGTACCATTATTAAATAAAAGGCAAATATAAAGTAGTAATTGTTGTCTGCTCATGAACACATACAATGATGAAAGAAGTGGTGTAATGTACTGTGGTCCCATGAATCGAAAATAGTTTTATTTAATTCCGTTGCATACCAGCAATACGTACGAATAGCATTTCAACCTCAGTACACCATACTGTGGGAATGTGTTCCGTGGTATGGCATAGGCCCTTTACATAAGATAAAAGGCATAATGAATGCAGATATTTATGTGAACATATTACAAACTGTGCTTCTACCATATGCAGAGGAAGAAATGCCACTAAGATGGTTGTATATGCATGATAATGAACCGAAGCATGTTTCTCCTAAAGCGAAAACATAAAGTAACGTTGGTATTTTGGGTTGGCTAGCACAATCGCCAGACATAAACCCCATTAAAAGTTTATGTGTGGAATTAAAAAAGACTGTATATGTTGCTAAGCCGCAAAGTATAGATGATCTTGACGAATGGCAATCAATTTCAGCAGAGATATGTAGACAACTGGTGAACTTGTTGCTGCACAGTTTACTGTGTTACACTATTTTATAAACAGCTTTATTTTCTTTTTGGTATTAAGAAACCTATTTATTTATGGTTATAGTTATGTAACATGTTGGAATAAAGAGTTCAATAAAATTGAATTTCTTTAACATATAAATTGATATTTCAACAATTTTAAGATCACTGCTATTTTTGTGCACATGACTGTATGTGTTTAGTATTTATTAAATCAACAATAATTTCTGTATGAGCAAGTTTAGCAGATGATCCATGTACCAATTCCAAGTGATTGCATTACTTAGTGAAGCAGTGCAATTTATGCAATAACTAATTTATACAAAATATTAATTGTTTCCTATAATTTTTGTAAACAAGTTAATTACTGTAATTAATTAGCATTTCCTTGAAAATAACAATATCAATATAATTAAGTGAATTTGAATTTCAAATGCAAAAAATATGATTATATATAAAACAATTTAGGTTTAGCTTGCCATTTCCTTGTTGCCGAATATATCTATTTTTCGTTTTGTTTACAGTTTATTTTTTGATAACTGATTTGCTTGGTAATTCATTTTAGTTTTTCAATGTATATTTAAATTTTATATAAATATTTCTGTTTCTAATAATAGTTGAGTGAATTTCATTCACTATTATTTCTGCAATCTTCAGGTTATTTCTTATGCCAAATTTTGAAACTTAATTCAATTGATGCTAGAAGTTGAAAAATTAATTGCAGATATTATAATCAACTGTTGATAGAGTAAACGAGAAAAACATTTAGAAAAATAAATTTGATAAAAATTACATATTTATATCAAATAAATATGATAAATAATAACACAATTATAAGTTTATATACATTTTATTTTAAAATTAAGATCTAACCAGAAATAAAAATTTTGAACCTTATTCATAGTCGCATCGTGTTAGTAACTCATTAGCTAGAAGCCATTAAGTTAATATTAACATCTTACTAAGAATCTGTATTTATAGTTGCGTGGTAGAATGTTAGTGGTGTTAAAGCTGTGGCCACAGCGAAATTTGGATATTCGCATATTAGAAAAAAGGAATTTTGTTTGGTTACTTAAATTTATGGTTATAGTATTATAGTTGGTACCATTATTTGTTTGCAAGGATATTTTTATTTGATAATCTGTTATTACTTATCTTAAGCGGACGCACCAAAATAAATTCACAATTTTAGTTAGGTTGGGCTTAATACTGATTTCTCACTTTAAATATACCCTAACAGATCACTGTTTGTCAGACCCTGTTAGTAGCCTACTAAACTAAGTTTCCTATTAAGTTCGACTATGAATACGATTTTCTTAGTGGCATATTAGTAGCATCTTAGTGGACTCTGAATATGACTGTAAATAAGGCCTTTACATTTAAATCGCTGTTGAAGTATCCGCAAGCAAAAAACGCAATTGTAAAAATTCGTTTTGTTTCTAAATATATATTTGCGAAAAATTTTGTTTAGATATATGTTTCTGCAAGTATTTTATTTATTATATATAGTTATAAAGAAATTAAAACTTATATTAAGCTACTTAATTAAAGCAAAACAGGTAACTAACATCGCTGTAATACATTCTTTGTGGGCATACTACTCACAGAGGGCACGATGTTAAAGAAATTTTCATAAACATTTAACATAACCTTCAATCTTTTCTGTTTGATTCGCCATGTTCCAAGTAAATATGGATGCCAGTGATTAATTTTTTTTAAAGTATATACAATTATTAAGGATTGGTGACATTGATAACGATAAACGCGATATATGGTGTGATAAAAATTTGGTGCCCATTGATTGGATGATAGGTAAGTTACATTTGTTTCATACCCAGCAGGCAAATAGCTCGGTTATATATGCATATATGTCAATGATCCATTTAATTTTCATTGTTTAAAATCTTTAAAATATAATAAACTTTTAGAATTTCAAATGACTCTTTTGTTTTATATTGTATTTAAGAAAATAATAATTTTGTAAATTTAAAATAACTTTTCATTTTAATAACATACACTATATTTTTAAGTCAAATTCTTCATTTTATAAAAATGCCCTTAATTTCATTTTATACTTGTTTACCCTTTGGAACAGGTTCTTCTGTACTGATTTTACAGTCGAAATTGTTCTAGGTAATATTTCACATGTTCCTAATTTATTTACCAGACTAAAAATAATAAATTTATATCTATCAAAATTGTATATAGAGTATTTCTTTAGATAAATAACAGTCTTCAATAAATTTTTTTTAAATTTTTGACAGAGACTAGAGAAAGTAATTATAAATAAATATAGTTACTAAATGTCTTATTACAATTAAATTTGTACGGCCGACCTTGAAATTAAATTCTTTTGTGATTTTTTTCATGGTGTTATTGACAATGATTAATTATGATTTTATTTTCAGAACATGTGTTATTTTTGCGTAAATGCATATTTAAACCTCCAATTTAATTTACATGTTTCATCATATTGTCCAATTATATTCTTACAGTAATGTATATTTAATTTCATTCTTTTATTTGTTAATATTTTTACTTTATCAATATAGTAATTTTGACAATTTCGACCATCATTTATTAAATCAAACTTTATTAATATTTATAATTTTCGCCCACAAATTAAGTAAGAAGTAGGACTCACCAAAGATTGCCGTCATAAATTCTTGACTGTACTAACAATTTAATGTAATATATTACTTGTGTTCCGACAAAGTTATTTGCCTACCCAAAGAAATACGCATAAGTAAAGGAAGTGCTAAGTGAAAACTAAATTGAGGTTCTGCATTTAATAAAATACTCTTTAAATAAAGTAATTGATAGTGTTTATTTAATAATATAATTTATTTGACACAAAAAAATTAGAACTTCTTTTCGTTGAAACGTCCATCTCGACTCCTAATAATTGCGGCAAACTCACACGGCATTCTTTATTTCGTCAAAGTAGCAGCTTTTATTTGATGCCAGGCTTCTTGTAGTTATTTTCACAACAAATCTTTGGACATTGGAGGATTTATTCTCACCTGCCTATTAAAGACAGTTTAGAAATGTTGTTATCCTGTGAAATATAAAATAGTCACCGATTATTCTCATTCCAGACACTATTATTAAAAATTTCCCAGTAGCCCTCTTTTCTTAAACTTTCATCCATTTTTACCACGTCTTCTATGGATGCGACACCAAATCATTATCGATCCGCCCCATGCTTGTAGGCACTACACATAACTCTGCTGCTCGTTCTCCTTTCAACTTTTAAACAATCGTTCTTTTCTTGGAACCTGGAAACCGTTTTGTTTTATTTTGCTTGCGCAACAGTGTGTAACCAGGGTTGAGGTTGGGAGAGGGTCTCAGCCTCTTTTTCATGGTGGTCATAATAACTTGTTTTTAATTACAGTGCAGTTTTTTGTATATTGCACTAAAATATTTCTAATTTTTTACGTAAATAAAATGGAATGTTTTTAACATAAAATATTGTATTAATATAAAATGCTATAAAAATATTAGAAGAGATTAAATTATTTATTTTACTTAATCACATTACATACGAACAACAATAATTTGGATTTACAAATTAGCATTGTATATAATTTGCACATTATATGAAAAGAAAATTTTCAGTTGTGAAATATTTCTAATTTGTTTTCACTTAGAAAATATATTATAGATTTTCTTTGTCAGTTCCACAAAAAATTCCGTGTCATACTTTTCTTAAGTATTGTAATTTCTTAAGTAATTATCCAGTAGCAGGTAACAGATTACATTGCAAGCATAATATACCATTTCAGTTTGGGATAAACTTCAGTTTCTTTACTAGTTTCTATAAACAGTTTATTAAAAACAACATAGTATGTACTTTCTAGAGTATATTTACTTTTGGTTAATTTGTTAAATTACATTAAACATTTACTTTAATAGCAGTTTTGCAAAACTTTTATTATTCGAAATCTACTTAAAGGTTTACTTTTAGACTATTTGTAAAAATGATTTTCGGCCAGTCGACCAATTGATTCCAGCTGATAATAATCTAACATTACTTTTAACTTTAACTAAATAATTAGGATATAGATTATTTAAATAAAGTTTTCTATTAGATGTCAGCTACTTTCTGCTATTTGAGTTACATTTTGAAATAGAAATGTTTACCATTTGATTTTGTATATATACTGTAATATTTTTATCAATAATTTGAACCACATTTCTGTTAAATATAAATATTAACGACTAGACGCCAATTTTGACAATTCTCGTTTCTGTATTTTGTATTTATTAAAAAAGACAGACTTTACTTTGACTTTACATCACCACTTTGATTTTTATTCTAATAATTTAATGATGCATTGATAATCTTTCGTGACGAAAAAAGTTTTTATTGAAATAGAGATTAAATTTATGTTTATACATTTTGAACATTCACTTGGGGTTCCAAGAAATTTGTAATTTGAAGCACTTTGAATTTCAACATATTTGTACTATAGTGCAAGGCCGTTTATTTCTATTCATATCAGGTACCTGCGCACCCATATAAACGAGTCTTTCAAATTATGCATAGTGGAACATACAGGGCGCATACTAATCAAATGTTAATACTAAAAATTAACCTCCATCTTTAGTTAACCTAAATCCAATGTTTCAGTGCGATACGTGTAGTGTTGTAGCTACAAGGAACTGTCAAAGTTGACAAATTAGTTGAAAAATGTAATTAAACCGAGAACATTTTCGCGGAATAATTTTTTATAATTTTCATAATTATCTCAACAAGAATGCCTCACCGAGTTAGTTTCTGTTTTCGGCAATGAAGCACCAGATCAGTCAACAATTTCTCGTTAATATGGAGAACTCAAACATGGACGGATTAGTTTTAGCGACGATCCAAGTGCAGATTTACCAAAAACGGCAGTCACTCAGGAAAATGTTGATGCTATGCGCAAGATCATCAACTAAGATCGATATGTGACATATCGCCAGATTGAAGCATTACTGGGAATTTCAAAGACCTCAATTTAAAAAATTTTGCATAAAGAATAGTGTGTAAACAAATTAGTTTCTCGTTGGATATCTCATCTGTTGACCGAAGAACAGAAAGCAGCTAGAGTGAATTGGTGTCAAAAAACTCTAAATCGCTTCAACGCCGGAAACTCTAAAAACGTGTACAAGAAAAGCCGACAAAAGTCATCCGTTCTCGAAGTGTCTTCTCCACCAAGCAATGCAAGTTCGCACACAGCACGCAAGACAATTGAATTTTTAACGCAACAAAACGTCAAATTGTTGAATCATCCGCCGTACAGTCCGGACCCAAGTCAACAATTTCTTTAACTTTACGAACCACAAATCAAGAACGGTCTGCGTGGTCAAAGATTCCGGTCATCAGAAGGAGCAGTCGATGCCTTCAAAAACGCAATTTTGATTGTACCAACAAACGTGTGGAACAATTGCTTCCAGAGTTGGTTTGAGCGCATGCAAAAGTGCATCAATCTTCGTGGAGAATACTTCGAAAAAATAATAAAGTCTTTAAAAGCTACTTACTATTTTATTCCACTTTTATATGCAAAACTTAAAAGACACCCTATGTAATAAAAAATGTGTGTGCGAACCTGTGAATAATATCCATATATTGTGTTGTGAAGTTTGCCAGTGTTTTAATAATATTAATATGAATTCTAGTCATAATTTGAATTTGGAGTAAAATTGTGTGTTTCGAATTGTATTTAATACCGGCAAAATAAGGTATTAATAGGAAGAAAAAAATTAAAATGGAGACATTGTCAAAAATAGGCCTGTATTCACATTGAAAAATTGCAATAATGTAGAAGGTTCACGGTGCACAGTCGATCGAATTGCTGCATTAATTAAGGAAAATTTGCCGTCAACATCGAGTGGTCGTAGTCTTTGTCGCAGTATTCGTGAAACTGACCCGAGGAATGACAGATTTCTTATAAATGCAGCATTTAAAAATCGACAATCAACTAGAAAATGGTTATATATATATATATATATATATATATATATATATATGTATATATATGTATATAAACTACGACAATATAGTATGAACATATCTGAGAGCACATTGTGATCACGATTATATGCTACAGAAATCAAGTGTCGCAGATCAGCCAAGAAAGCCAGACTAACAGCAAAAATAAAGAAAGCACGTTTGCAGTTGTCAACAATGCACGTAACATTTACAGTTGAAGGTTAGAAGAAAGTTAAACCAAATTTTGTCATTAATTAAATATGTCGTGACTGTATTCATGAATTTAATTTTGGTTAGTCTCATTCCCTTTGCAGTAGGTAATCTTTAGCGATAAATTGCGACTTGAAACTATGACAGAGTGTCCAATTCATTAAACGAAGATTCAACGAAAAAAGAATTAAACATCCACCAAGTATCATAATTTGGTCATTTTTAACAGTAGTAGATACCGAGCTTATGAATTTTGTAGAGGGGACGATGAATTAAAAGAATATAAAAAAGTTATTGTCACTGTAATTTTATCCTTTCTGAAATCGCTACATGAAGAAAAAAGACCATACACTCTCACGCAGGTTAAGGCGCCGCCAATCGCCAATAAGCGAAATCAATCCAGAATTTGTTTAAAGCGCATAGCATACCTGTTTTGCTCTACCCTAGAAACTCACCGGATCTAAACCCCATCGAAAATGTATGGAAATGCCTAAAAAACGTCACATACAGATGTCATGACGATAATTTTCATCGACGAAAAAATATGATCAAATTACACCTCCGTCATGAAATACACACCACACGGTCACTTTTTGTGATTGTAATGGAATCTCTTGAAGCACATGTGAGTTTGTTGCTGTTCAATAATGCATATTTTGCTTATTCACAAAGCCATAAAGCTAAAAATGAGCTTCATCGCTGAAGATGATTTTTCAATGAAATTTTGGATTTTCTTAAAACTTTGGCAGAGCTCCATCGGAGAAGTTTCGGCGCTTCAAATGATCAAGAGGCTTCAGTTCTTGAGCTAATTTGATCTTGTAAGGGTGAAAACCAATATCTCTATGCAAAATTCGCCAGAACGTGGTTTGAGAGATTTCTAATTCCTGTGAATGGTGATCTGAAGCACTTACAGCTGCAGGCGGGACGATTATTGCAACCGAAAATTGGAGTAAGCGCCGAAGTTGCGTCATTTCCAAACGTTGCTCGTTCGTGAACTTCACCATGATAAAAATGTTAACCTTGACTGACGTTTTGAGTTGACAGATCATGAAAAACATTCAAGAGTGTGTTCGTATTAAAAGACAAAATTGTTATGTCCCTATTGGAAAACCTTTTATTGTTTGTGGTCACCTTTGACTGAATATGTAATATAATATTCATTTTATATATATATATATATATATATATATATATATATATATATATATCATGTTAAAAGAAGAATATATTTTCTTAATATTACTACTAAGCAAGTTCTTCTATACATATATATATATATATGTATAAAATACATGTGTTCGTCGACAAACTGTAAAAAAGAACCGTGCGTAAAAGATACAATTCGTGCAGTAAAAAGGAAGCTATGCATGCATATTATTCAAAACCGAGAAAGAAAACACTTAAACTTTAGAATGATAATGAATGTACAATGACTAAATTTTCTAAAATAAAGTGAGAGACAAGAAAACAAAAAATTTGGCTTTTAATAACAAATACGCGCGAACTGCTTGATTATATTTAGTTTGTACTCATAGTATATCACTAATTAACTTTAATGAAAATGAATTTCCTCTAAGAATCTTCAAGCTTAGGAATTACATATTATATCAGCTGACCTTACATTGTCTCGACAATTGCCATCACTTCAGAAGATAGGATATGGTGTGATTTATTCTTTTTCTTCTTTCCAGTGGCAAGAATGCTATCCTGAAGAACAATACATGCCACAAACTAGAGGAAAGGATAAAGGGAAAAGGAAAAAGCACCTTATGAGTTAAGATGGTTTCAAAAAAAAAAACAACGTGTGCACGATATATGTATAAGATTAAATTTAATTAGCGCGTTGTGGGTACGTAACACTGTTTGCCTCATTGATGTGAATTGTAAGTTTTGCCTACGTCCGTTAGTAGTGTTACATGATCGGTTTTCAGTTTCGCATTATTTACAGTTTAATATGTGTTTTCATTTTTTTAATTATTTTTTGTGGATTCATTATCGCTATCGTGTCACTTTCCTTATGTTGGGCCGAGGTATTAGCGCTTATATTTTTGATTAATTTAGGACATGTTCATATTCTTTCGCGTGCATATCTTACTTTTGTCATCTAAGTATTAACTACATTCTATTTGGTTTGTTTTATATCAGTATTTCCTGGATTACGAATGACTTAATGAAACCATTTTAATACGATCATCTTATGATTTATAATTTGTGTTGATTGTATTAATGCAACTAGTCTGGATTAAGGCATTCGTAGACATGGATTTTTTTGGGATTTCTTCCAAATTGAAGGTATGCAGAGTTTTTTTACCCACCTCCATTTTGAACACGTTTTGTAATTTCTCTAATTACTTTTTTTGTTGTTATTTAAAGCATTTTGTACTACAATTTGGATTATCTGTTTGTATTGTTTGAACCGACCTGTGAGGACTCGCATTGTCATTTTGGAGAACGATCTGTAGTTTTCGGTTTGGTTTCCTTATTTCTTCAAAAACTTTTGGCAAACAAATAGTTATATACCATTCGGAATTGATCGTTCTACAACTCTCTAAAGGCACGGTTATAACGTGACCGGTTTTTCCAGGCGACTATTTGTTTTGATGTGCTTCGAGCGCGAACAACTTTTGTTGGTTTTGACTCATCTTGGAATACCCACACAGTCGACTGCTGTTTACTATCTGGCTCATACGTATAGATCTTAGATTAATCACCTGTGACGGCTTTATAATTGTCGAGTCTCTTTTTTGCGGTTGTCATATTATGTGGTACTCAACGTGAACATAACCTTTTAACGAGTAAATGTTCATGCAGGATCTTATGCACGCTGGTGTTACTAATACCTAAAGATGGCTCGATCTCGCGGTATGTCACATGACGGTCTTGCATTATCAATTCAGATATTGCATTAATGTTTTCCGCCACAACAACATTTGTAGGACGACCTTCACGAATTTCATCGTCCAAAAAACGCCGTCCAAGTTTGAATTCACAATACCAACGATATACCTCAGTTTTCGATGGTGCTTCATTACCATATAAAGAATTCAGCTCGTCGATGCATTCTTGTTGCACAAAAATGTTTTCTCTGACATAAAGTTTTCAAGTTAGTGTCAACATTAGAAATAGCAACCAGATACTAAAACTGTCAAGGTAAATATATAACAAATATATGACAAACTTGCCAGTTCCCGAAATAAAAACGGCTCCCCTTGTATGTGAGTGCATAGGTATCTACATAAAATACAAATCCATAAATGTTTCATTTAATAACTAAAGTAAAAGTAGGAGCACATATTATCACATCTCATCGGAATTTTAGGACGGGTTCTTTGTTAGGATTACTGTTAAAAAAATGATTTTCCAGACTTGAACCAATTTTAAAATTATCATCTATTACTTGTTCAATCAAACCAGAAAAACTTCCAGTGCCTAGCATTTAGTTTCCATTAATAACATTTTTAATGCAATCCATAATTAAATATTTCATCTATACATCATAATGTTCTTTTCTATTGCATCCATTATATGTTTGAATGCGAATTTAATGTAATAATGTTTAAATGTGTCTATTATCCCCTGATCCAGTAATCGAATCAAAGAATTTGTATTAGATGGCAAAAATAGTTGAATATTTGGGTCCTTTAATACTGAATAATCAGGTGCATTACTTTGAAGTCGAGTCCTTTTTCCTTCAAATATTTTTAGCTTCTGGATCAAAGAATTTCTTAAATACAATGAACTAGCAATAGCGTAAAATTCTAGTCTTTGGATCGATCAGAGCATCATTTAAAAAAAAATTCAAAATTATATACTAATAATTGGAGATACGGTGTTCAAATTTCTTCAGGTAATTTCACAGTTGTTCGATGGTTCCTAGATATTATGTGTGTGTTGGTATTGATCAGTAGATTATATTGCTGATAGTTCACTGAACAAGAAACAAACTATTTGTTCCCTAATAACTAAACATGCTTGTAATTGGGTTGTTATTTTGGTGATAGATATGGTTAATTGAAAATAAAAAAAATCTCTCCAAGTTCCACAATATTTTACTTAAATTAAATAATGATAAAAAATGAACAAACAGAAAGAAAAAATAAAATGAAGTATGGACATTTAACAAATGTGATACAAGTAAATTAATTGGTGTGAATAATTAAGCGAAATAAACAAAAAAAGCGTTACAATAATAGTTAGTAATAGAAAAGGGAAAACAAATTAATTACTTCTCAAATCAGCAATATAAGGCGCATGAGGGGCACCAAAGGGGCACACAAAGTCGTATACCAGCAATAAAATTCGAGGTAATTAAATATATTAAGAACAATGTGTGTACAGAATAACAAAATTGTCTAAGTTCGAAAATGCTGCTTGTGATAAGGCAAGGGACGCAGTAAAATAATAAAAAAACGGTGAACTGTCTCGCGGCGTTACGCTCCGTGGAACATATACCCCGCAGAGGGATTTCTATAACGACGCTAGGCGTCGGAGCGTCACTAATTTGTGGGTATTTAGTTATAATTTTGACTAATAATTTAATAATCAATTTTGACAATTTGGAAAAACAGGACATTTGGTGACGTGTATCTGGTAAAGGCATTTTAAGTGGGTTTGTTGTGTCAGTAGAATGTTTGGGGATTTTGAGCGGACTTTGGGAACCTGTGCTTGGTAAATTAATTCATTATTTAATGATTATTTTATTAAATCATGTTAATGATTAAACAAATTAAATAAAAACGAAAATAATAAGAGGGGATGCAAGCTGCGAATGCGAAAGTAAATTACACTCGTATGCAAAACTAACCGTATGCGTTTAACGACGATTTAACTTTTTGCTGCTCGATCGAGAAAGTCAGGCGTTGATGTCGGAGGGTATTACACTCAACACAATATTGTAACGCATTCACAAAAAAAAATAAAATAAGAAAAAAGCTCTGGCGTTAGATCCACTGTTTGACTTCAACGGGGTGTAGAATCTAATTGTGTCGATTTTATTTTTAAAAATAAAAAAGCCTAACGTTAATTGAGTTCAAAAGAAGTTTCTCGTGGACCTCTCCTAGTTCTGCGCTTTCTTCTTGTTGCTATTTCTTGATTACCATCGTTGTATCTCCTCCAATGGTTTTTGTGATGTATGGCAGTTTTATTTACCGTTTTTGCAATTCCCAGCTCCCTTATAAGTGATATGATATCACCAGACTAAATGTATTTCAACAGGTAAATATTGATTAGTTAATTTAACACACTTTACATTCTTTGAATGTTAACATTTGAATGAATAAAATATGAATCAGTGTTTGTATTGTGTACGTTTATTCTTGCAATATGCGTCTCGTTAAACAGAAGGTTGCCGAAAATGTGAAAATTTGTTGTGTGGCCTTTGCCAAGCTCCAAAGTGACAAGAGGATAACGCATGTTTGCACTTTAGTTACTTACTTTCGAAATAATTGTAAATAATATGAACTGATCCAATCATAAAGAATACCGCATTTGTGCATTTTTGTAAATGAATCTCATATATTGACTGAAGTATTTATGTAATATTCTCTACAATTGATTAACACCTGTCTTTCTCGATCGTGCTGTACAGTGAAACTTGCAATACAGCTTTGTTTATTTAATTTTTTCGAAGTAATTTCCTCTACACTCAATACACCTCTCCATCCTCCGAAACCAATCTTTAAACCAGTTCTGCCAAGTTTCGTTAGGGAGTAAAGCACATTCGTTGTCCCAAGACCGCACAAGGTCCCCATCACTGAAAAACTGCCTCCCTTTTAGCTTCATTTTCACATGCGGGAACAGTGCAAAGTCGCAGAGAGCAAGATCTGGATTGTAGGGGGGTGCTCGACAAGTTTCAATCCTGTCGTAGTCAAATATTTGGTGCAAGCTTTGGCGCGGTGAGCTGGAGCATTATCGTGATGGAGGAACCAGGTGTCCATTCTTGACTTTGACCGCAGGTTCTTCATAGATCCAATGACTTTAGGCAGGCACTGTTCAGTATACCACTTAGCTGTGACTGTCTTCTGTGTGTCCAAAACGACGCGTTCCACAATTCCACTCGATTGGAAAAATACAACTATCATTTTCTTCTTTACAGGTCAGGATTTTCTGACAACTACGGGTGTGTCCTCATCATCAAAGATCCAAACTTTGTTTTGAGCTTTGGTCGACACATCGTAATAGTACAGCCAAGTCTCGTCACCTGTCACGATGTTGTTCACATACTGAGATTGTCCCTTATTAAACTTTTTTAGCATCTTCCAGCATCAAATCACACGTCGTGCCATCTGCTCTTCAGTCAGTCGATGTGGCACCCAGAGAGAATAAAGTTTCTTCACGTGCAAATGATCATGCAGAATCGAGCGAATTGCTGCTGCATTTAGGCCTAAAGTACCCTCTACCTGTTGGTAGGTCACTCGCCTGTCCTCGCCAAGCATTTTCTTCACAGTAGTAACGTTTTCCCCCGTAACTGATGTTCGTGGCCTTCCCGGCCTCTCAGCATCCTCCACAGTTAAATTTCCCCTTTGGAATTCTCTATACCACCTGAATATCGTTGTGCGATGTGGACAAACATCACCTAGTGCAAGAGTCATTTCGAAGCACTGGTCTATGTTTAAACCACGCACGAAATTATAATTCAAAACTGCCCTTGTCTTATTTCATGTCCACGATGCCATCGCAAGCACTTTACACTCTCACTGCACATGAATCCATAGTACATCGACATGACGCAGCGGCTACTATGCACATACACTCCGCGCAACATGAATAGGACCACCCGACTTGTTGCAAGCTTTCCGTGGTTTGAAAAACAATTCATTTACTAAAAATACAATGCAAGTTTGTAATGGTATGATATGGCAAATAATACGCATTATTGCGCAATAGTGCCTAACGTTATGCATTGGGTGACGTAAGTACCACATACATATAAAATGCACCGCGCCGGTTGGATACGACCAGTATTTAATAGTAAGCTACCGGATGAGTGTCGAGTTACAACGTGTATCCGGATAAACAAACATCTGTAATTAAGGGTATTGTGCAACGATGGGACGACAGAAGTGCTTAAGTATGGAAGAAATTGGAAAAATTAAAGCGTTCCATCAAGAAGGGTATTCCTCAAGGGCTACTGCAAAGAAAATAAGTCGATCACACCAGGTTGTGAACAATTTTATTAGGGATCCCGAGAATTATGGAAAACGTTTTAAAGGGCGAACAACATCCGTTACAACTAAGAGAGAACGTCGAGCCATATTACGCGAAGCATCGAATTCGGCATTAACGGCAAGACAAATCGCGAATAACGTTGGAACGAATGCATCGGTAAGAACTGTACAGAAGTTACTGAAGACCTGTCCGCATTTAAAACGTTTGAAAATTAAACGACGGCCTCTTTAAGGGTATTTCAGCGCACTGCACGTCTTCAGTTTGCTCGAGCAAAAATGGGGTGGACAAGAGAATGGCAAACTGTTATTTTCAGTGACGAGAAGAAGTTTAATTTAGATGGCCCGGATGGGTTTTCTTATTATTTCCACGATTTACCTAAAGATGAAGTGATTCAGTCACGAAGGCGAGCCGATGTTGGTTCAGTCATGGTATGGGGAGCTGTTTCCCATAACGGACCTGTTGATTTAGTAATAGTGAAGGGCAGACAGAATTCGGAAAAGTACGTCCAGCTGCTGCAACAGGTGAAAGACAAATTTTCCAACGTTATGGCAGGTGGGCCATTTATTTTCCAACAGGATAATGCCAGTATTCACACCGCGCGCATTGTTCGACGCTGGTTTCAAGAAAAAGGCATGGAGGTTCTCGATTGGCCATCGCTCTCCCCCGATCTGAACATCATAGAAAATGTTTGGGGATGGTTGTCGCGTAAATTGTACTCCAATGCTACCCAATTCAGTTGCACTGACGAACTAGAGCAGGCGCTGAAACGAAGTTGGGCGGAACTTCCCGTTGACTACTTGAGAACCCTGTATAATTCCATTCCATCCCGACTATTTGAGGTTATAAGAAATAATGGTAAAAGTACTCATTATTGAACAATAAAGTATTTTGTTATTGCAAACGAATCTTTTATTTTGTAGATTGGTCGTATTCTAGTGGCGTTTAATTACTCTACTTATTGTCATTAGTAACATACATTTGCACTGACTTTTACAAAAATTATATTTGGTACCTACATACATCTTTTTATCAACCCTCTTATTTTCGAAAATAACAATTCCAGCGCGCTACCATGTTTATACCAACTACAAATGTCATATATGCAGTTGGTCCTATTCATGTTGCGCGGAGTGTATGAACATGTTTCAACATGCAGCAACAATTCATTGTTGCGTCATATTACAAAACTTTCCTAATACCCTTTGTACACACATATACCATACCTGTATGATTTGCTTTCGTGCTTGCAGACCATTATTTAACACAACCCGGTCAATTTGCTTCGGTTCTTTGTGTTCCTGTTTCTTGATTGACTTTATTTATTCTAAATTTCAATCTGGCTTTATCTTGACGCTGAGAGACGCCAATTACAAATTACTAACATAATTAATTAAGTAATTAATTTATCTCAGTGTGATGTGACCAATATGTCGCTGTTTGCCGTATGAGTGATAGCTCGACTCCAAGCGTTCTTTTATAAATCCACTCAAATTCTTGCATATTCTAAATCAAACGATTGATATTTATTATTTAACTAAGTACTCACTAACTAGTGACCGCAATGCCTGGGGTCGTTATAGAAATCCTTCTGTGGGCCAGCCTACATGTTCTGTAGTGTAACGTCGCCAGATAACACATCTTTTTTTTTATTACGCCTTATTACTTCCTAAGAAGTGGAGTATTTCCGGACTTGCCAATCCGAAATTTTTTTCTCTTTATCTAAATACTGAATGAAATTTGACATACGTCTTTATGTGCACCCTTTGTACTCCTATGCGCTTTTATATTGTTGATTGATCAAGCGTAATTAATTTTTTTATTATTAATCTACCCTAATTAGCTAATCTACTTGTAAATGTTATAGTTGAAAGTGGTAGAACCCCCTTTACTTTTTTTATGTTTGAAATTGATTTTTGTTAGTAATTATATACATATAAATATATAACCAAGTGCTTTACGATGGGAAGTTAAAGAAAATTATTATTTTCTGCTACGCCATCATTAATTAAAATCACAAAATTTAATTTAAAGTTTCTGCACTGGAGAAGGACTGGAACCTCTATCTGCCGTTTGCTTAAACGCCTTACTAATTAGGTTACCAGACAGTATAGCTTCGAGTCTTTTAACACGCCATAGATCGTATTATGAAAATAGATCTAATATTTTAAAACCCGCAGTCAGGTTATTTTGATGTTAGTATTTATATATAAATAAGTCCTTTTTAATGAGAAATTCATGAAAATTATTTTCTGCTATGCCGCTATGAAACTATACTGCCTGGTGGCCTAATTGCGTAAGGCAGTTGTCTAGCAAACGGCAGTTAGAGGTTCGAGCTTTTCTCCAGCGCAAAAATTTTTAATTAATTTCATGATTTTAATTAACGATGCCATCGAAGAAAATAGTAATTTCTGCTATGCAGAATTATTTTTTCATTATTAAATTGGGTTAATATATTATTAGGATTTGTAAGTCTTCTTTTTTAATTTTTTAAAATAACTATCTATTACCACACTTATAAGAACCTCTGATCAGAAGGAAACAAATAGGTGGTTCCTAGTTTAGCGAACTATCAGCAAGATAACTCAGTGGCGTACTGATTAATATCAATACACACAATATTTATCGACCAAGGAATACATGCGCAGCTATCTGAAGCGATTGGGAGATAGGATATATTCCATTATGCGCGTATACTATTTAATTTCCGTTTAGTGAAGTAGGAATCCGAACCCGCAAAAAAATCAAATTGGTATTGTTATCCTGGTTGAGTCGATTATCCTAGTCGCAGACTAAAAATTTACATGATTTATTATTATATCTATCGTTTCTTCAAAGAATTGATATAGCATTATTCTATTACCGCTTGTTAAATACAGGCATGGGTAGTATCGACTAATTTGATGACATTTCGCAAAAAGGAAGATCAAACAATTTAGCACACTATATAATCTTTATCCCACTTAAAAGATGTTAAGGTAATTATAATTTCAAAAATAAACGATTGTATAATGTTCAGTCATCTGTAGAAGCCTCTGATCGTGCAAACAAACTTTATGTAGATAAGTTATGAAATATAAGAAAAGCTAAATCACCATACATAGATCATATTAGCGGTTTGGAGAAACCCCAGATAGATATTGTTGCATTAAAATGCTCCAACGCAAGTAACGACAAGCTAATTGATAAACTGGTAAATAGATGTAGACATATGACGCCAAAATAGATGAAATCACGCCTTTGGGAAGTAAGTACAGATTTGAGTTAGATGAAATTGAAAGTAATTTAAAGCGAAACGAAATTCATGTAAGGATTTATTGAACAAGATGGAGACAAAAATTGATAATAAGATTAAAAAGTTAAACTGAGAATGACTAAAATCAAACCAGAGGTTGTCAAGAAATTACATAAAAGTGCTCGCAAAAATGTTTGAAGATTTAATTTTTTTTATTAAGGTATTGGATGACGGATTTGTTGGAGTTCTTTTCATACGAAATAGATGTTTTAAATACATGCTCGTCATTATAGATTGTTTTTCGACATATCTTTGGACACAACCTATAAAAATAACGACTGGTCAAGATGTTCGGACCGCGATAATAAAAATTCTATGAGGGTCTCGAAAGTCGAAGAATTTACGTGTACGTGTGTAGCGTGCGCGTAAATAAAGAAATGCAAAAATGAAATACAATAAAAGACCGTTATAAGAATAATTGAGTAATTAAAACTAAATTGCTCATGACCAATCGGCAACATAAAAACGCGTGAAAATAGAAAGATATAGTCGTATATCAAACAATTTAGCGAAAAAAGTTGCCACAGTATGCATCCGACGACGGTTTCCCTGAGGGTTCGCTGCTGTGGATAATGAGGCACGCAATGTGTGAGCTGCACTGAAAAAAAAAGGGCGTTAGGTTCACTGCGCAACTTCAACGGCGTGTGGGATCTAATTGTCGGTCTTTTTTTTCTTTAAAGACAAAAGACCTAACGTTAGAACGTTAACTAAGTTTAAACATTCTTCAAGTATCTTGTGGACCTTCTCTAAATCGTCGGCTTCATTATTGTTTTCTAGCGCCGAAATATACCACGTGTTTCGGGACAAAATTTTCTTTTTGCTCCTTGGCCATTGCCTAGGCGTGTTTCTGAACAAGGTATTTCGCATTGTGTACCTAAAAGCAATTAACGTATGCATTCTAGACTGATCATGTGAAGACTATCCCAGCGGTTTCTGGAATACTTGATGGTGCTTGGTCTGTCATCTCCCGCTAAAGATTTACCCTTTGGGAGTGAATAATTGGACTTGGTGCGGTTAGTTAATATCTAAATTGGTAATATTCCACTAAATGGTTGTTCTCTTTAGGTATTAAATTTTGTTTGTGAGTATTTGCAAATCGTCGAAATATTAGCGCTTAAAAGGAGCAATGTTCTCGATTTTGCAATGTCACGAATATTCGTGGAGGCAAAGTTAAATAATTTCCCGTATTGGAAATGGGACTTATGAAATTTGTCTTGTGGCGCTCGTTGTCCAGGTTACTTGACCGATACTTGATTGATGGCTGCTGAGTTGGAATCGTGTTCTCAGTACTTCTGCTCTCAACGTTCATTTTTACTTGCATGAGACATCTTCAGGGCTAGAACCAGTTTCAGTGAAACGACAGCGGTAGCAGCGGTTCAAATTGAAACTATCTCATATGTATACCAGTTTCAGTCAAGCGACAGCGGTAGCAGCGGTTCACCATGAAATAATCTCATGTTTATACCAGTTTCAGTGCAGCGACAGCGGAAGCAGCGGTTCAAGTTGAAACTGTTTGGTAGTTGGAAAATTATAGACCAATTACGTCGTTGTCATAAATATACAAACTTTTCCCAATTATAACTAAAATAATAAGACAAATGGATGAATATTAACCTAGGGACCGAGCAAGATTTAGAACGAATCATCTACGCATCCCACAAATATTAATAGAAAAAATAAAGTTTATATTTTCATGAATTGAATAGTAATATAAAACCGGCTCTTGGACTTCCACGGTCGTTGTCCATACTTTCTTCATCTTGTATGGGACATCTTCAGGGCTAAACAGTCGCACCAGTTGCAATGCGACTGTTATGTAGTGATAATGTCCCATACAAGTGGTGACAAAATATCGGTGCCAGTATTGTCGAAGACGCAGTCCCAACCTGGAAGCGAAGATGAAGAATGTAATATAAATGTTGCTTATAATTATTTTTTAAAGTAATTAATATAAACAAATTATACGGATTTAATCAATTATTTATTATGTATAGATATATTTTATTATGAATCCGGACAATCAAATTTTACACCCGAGATTAGAGTTTTTCATAATTTTATATATTTAAATATTATTTTTGATTAATTATCATTTATATATTGTGCTATTTTAGCTTTAGATCGTTGAGCAACAGTAATATTTCGAAATAATATTATTTTATTTAGTTTTTCTGAATTTATAGATCGCAACAATATATTTATTTACCCAATGTAGTTTTTGGTTTTCTGATATTATTTCCTCTTATTATTTGAGTTTTCTCTAGATTGATTTTTAAACGCACTTTTTGTGACTTTCATATACTTCAATATATTACATCGATGATTTTAGCCTAGACGTTACGATGGTGCTTCAACATAAAATATCTTTATTATTATCTCATTTGCACAGCGGATCACAGAATGCAAAGAGAACATAGATTTATTCATTGCAATCGTGATTTAATCATATTAACAATTTCCTGATGTTAATCTTCATTACGATGTGTTTGGTTAACACAAGCGGCGAATTGTGTATATAATGTTTTGATAAGAAACAGACAGTTACTGGAACTATTGTCCGAAGATGCTTAAAAAGATACATCTCATGCATCCAAAATTTTGGTTGTACTGAAACTAAGCTTTCATGACGAAGAACTTAGCTTACATCAATTGGTTCAGTAACTATTTAAACGCTAATAGTATTTTAAATTTAGCGTACATTTACTGAATCTGAGGTGCATTGCAACTATGTCAAAATATGTCCTATGTTTTTGCAATATGCAACAAGATTTCATTGAACTGTTACCATACATGATGAATTCTCTCCAGATACTTCTAACAATATAGTCTTTAGAAAAATTGCTTTGTGACATATACATATAGTAGTAGTAGTAGTCAACTATAACATAATCAAAATGGCAGGTTCTAAATTTGGCTTCACTGATTTATTATTTTTTAATTTTCAAACTTAATAAGCGATAATAAACAATAGAAGAGACATTATCAATCTTAATGATATTTATAATAATAATCCTTAGAAAATAAATTGTCTGCATCTCCCTGTGCATATATGTATATATGAACGAAAATTTACAAGCTACACACTTGACATTCATACATACACGCAGAAGGAAAAAGAAAAGAAAGAAATAACACATGCCAGATTAGAAGACTTTTACCAAATATACATAACTGTTACGTTCATACACAAGTATAAACGCAAAAAGCACGATATAATTTTTTTAATTTATAAATGCTTGGTGTGGTTCTAAATTTACAATACTAATATTAAATAATGTACGTACTCTTAGAATATTTATATACTATTTAAAAAAAACATAAAATAAAAATATGTATATATAAAATTGATGTATTGCATGTTTAAAGAAGAAATAAATAAATAAAAAAGGGGAAAACCCTTGAAACGTCCTTAATATAGTTTTATTATCCCATAGTTGTCAAAAAACCTACAAAAGAATAAAATTTAAAATTAATAAGTATTGAAATGTTTTTATGAAAAGTATATGCAGGAAAACAAATTGACCAATCATTCATTGACGAGAAGTTGCAAACCAAACGCCTATTTTTTAAGGAATGCAGCGGTGCAAATTCATGTGGATTTTCACTTCTACCAAATGCGCATTGTTTGTTTTTTGATATATCCTAATAAGTGACACCATGCTGTATAAGGGTAGGATTTATCAAAAATGTCATCATTCATTTGATGTAGAATGGACAGTAATTAAATTATGTGCGATGATCAGTGGATAAGTAAGAGTTGTCCCATGCAACGAAACTTACATATATGGAAATTTATGATGATCTTTTTTAAAAAGTAAGTGATGCGCATATGAAAGTTTTGCTTGTTACGAAAGCTTTTAAATAGACTTCTTAAGCAATCCGTTACTCTATGTCTGCAACACTTTTAGCTATTCCCTTTGTTGGTCTGACATCATAGGTTTTTAAGTTGTAGCACTTTTTAATAGAATTTATCAACAGACTTTGCGCAAAATTCTTTTACATATTATACATAACTGCGAAGGGTACAATCCTTCATTCTTCAGCAAGAAAAGAACGCGCAGTTCCTTTACTTTTGAAGAAAAAACGTTTATGTAATCGTTTATACCCAGACTGGGATGACATGAAGATTGCAACGTTAATCAATATGCAATTAAGATCTAAATACAAAGTGATGTTAGGACCAAAACCTCTACAATCAACGAAAGCGCTAAGAAAAGCCTACATGCAGATTGACAATTATATTCATGGAGATCCTACGGAAATGTATGCAAGTAAAATATCAGCCTCATCTAATTTACTTTTAGATAATAAAGCGAAGCAGCCGATAACTAAAGGATTACCACCTTGTAGCTACTGTTAGGATAATCACTAGCATCGCAATGCACATGCAGCTATTGAACATGTACGAGATTTGCCTAAAATCAAATGTGTTTTGTGCGATATTCCGATCATCTATTTACGGCTCATTCTTCTTTACTGGAAACACGGTTAACGATCAGCAGTATCTCGCTATGTTACAAAATTGGTTATGTCCGAGGCTGCATGAAGACCACTTGATTTTTCAACAAGAGGGAGCCCCTCACTGGAGTCGCCAACTGCGTGAATATCTGAATGAAACTCTACCGAACCGTTGGATTGGTCGTCAAGGAGCTGGCGACTTAGCATGTCTCAGCTGGGCTGCACGGCCATAACATTTTATAATTTAGTGATGTATAATAGCACTACTAAATACGAGGGCAGCCGTTTATGTTTCGGGAATAGCAAACAAAAAAAATTTTTGTTATCGAAAATAGTTTTATTGCTTTTCAGAATATTCTCCTTGAAAATCGATGCACTTTTGCATTCGTTTAAACCAATCCGAAAAGCATTGTTGCCACTGTATCTCCAAAATATGAGTTCTGAATGCCTCAACCGCCTCTTCCGACGTAGAAAACCGTTGACCACGAAGTTTATTCTTCACGTGTTGGAAAAAAAGGAATCACAGGGTGCTAGATCAAGGCTGTATGGTGGATGGCTCATCAATTCAATATTTTGCCTGGTCAATAATCAATTGTTTGAACCGACCTATGAGAGCTCGCATTATCATGGTGGAGAATGATCTGTCGTTTTCGGTTTTTTGCCCTTATTTCTTCAAAAACTTTTAGCAAACAAGTAGTTGTGTATCATTCGGAATTGACCATTCTACAACTCTCTAGAGGTACGGTTGCAAGGTGACCGGCTTTTCAGTGCTTCGAGCGCGAACAATTTTTGTTGGTTTTGGCTCATTTTGGAATACCCACAGTCAACTACTGTTTACTATCGGGCTCATACGTATAGATCCAAGATTCATCACCTGTGACGACTTTATAAATGTTCTTTGAAGCACCGCCATTGTATTTTTTGTGCATTTCTTGGCACCAATCGACGCGAGTCCTTTTTTGAGCGGTTTTCAAATTATGTGGTACCCAACGTGAACATAGCTTCTTAACGGCTAAATGTTCATGCAGTATCTTATGCACGCTGGTGTTACTAATACCTAGAGATGCCTCGATCTCACTGTATATCAATTGACGGTCTTGCATTATCAATTCAGACACTGCATTAATGTTTTCCGACACAACAACATTTGTGGACAATGGCACGAAAATGTTCACGAGTTAATTCCATTTTTTCGCTGACATAAAACTTTCAGTTGCTGTCAACAATAGAAATAGCGATCGGATAATAAAACTGTCAAGCTAAATATATTGTCAAAAATGACAAACTTCACGATGCAATCATCAGATCGGAGGCAACACTAACAATCTTGCCAGTTCCCGAAATATAAACGACTACCCTCGTCTAACTGCAGATATAATTTGTAAAATCGATAATAGAAATATTTTATGCATTTAATGTACTATTTGAATATCTTTGACATTATCGATCATGGTTTGTTATTAGTTGTACGAGCCCAGAGCCAGAAGTCTGGTAGAGACTAAATCAGGAATAATTTTTGTGGAAGAAAATATTTTATATTCAACATTATCGCCTATTATATTAAAACGCGCAATCCGACAACAAATTTTACATCTAAACAATATATCTTCACCAAAAAACATAATTGTATATACGTTACTCATAAAATCGTATTATCAGAATAATTATCTTATAAATTAATTCCTTATATATCCTTATATATAAGGAATAAGTAAAATCAAAGAAAAGAATTATTTGTATATTACGCGCATGCTCCGACTGCTAGTTTTGTTTACATACCTTTATTATTAAAACCATTCTACATAAATTAGGCAGATATATTTTCATACACATCGTAGATGAATACATACAGTGTGTTTCCAAATTTTCACGACGTCCTATGTACATTAGATGTTAATGTATTAGCCATAGTTATAATAATTGCGTAATTTAAGATCTAAAAGACATAGCAAGATGTATAATAAAGAACCGTAATTGTAGACTGCTTATTGAAGATTAGAAATGTTCTTGTAATAAACCTTACAGCCTTTGGAGAAGACTTAGTCATTACATCAATATATTTACAAAACCTTATTTTGTAATCAAATCACCAAAGTCTCTGATTTCGTAATATTATACAGCGTATAATTATGAACTATATACATAGATAAGCATATTCAAGTCATTCTACATTTCGAAACTTTCGTCGATACCATGATCATACACCATTCGGAGATCTTATGTATTTGACTCTGCATTTAAAGCCTGTCAATGTAGTGCATTTCACTTGGAACCTTGGAGGTCAATGAGGAGATTCTAGAATTGGTTGTGGCCGAGGAGGTTTCAGCGTTAAGATCACTTTTAATGTTAAGGTCATTTCAATGTCAAAGTTAATGAGGAGGTTTTAGAATCGGCTAAGCCCGAGGGGATTTAGTGGTTTTCAGGTCATTGTAAAGTCACTTCAAGATCAGTGAGGAGGTTTCAGAATCGACTGAACTCGATGATTATTGCGTTGAAAAGACGTGGTGGAATCTCGATTAGCACTTTAAAAAACTTAAAATATTGTGAATTTGATTAGGAATTGGTGGATCGTTTGGGTAGAAGTGGAAAATTTAAATATGGAAATAGACAAAATGTTTAATGGAGTGACGTCTGAGGGAGTTTGCATAACAAAGAAATTAGTCGTATATGGGCTGCAGAAAATTTATAGTAATTTGGATTTATTGAAAAACTTGAATATGAAATTGTAAAATATTTCATATGTACAGTGAATTTTGCACGAAACTATTATAAAAGGATAAATAATAATGTTACACAAGTGGAAAGTTTTTTTAGTGTATAAAAAACTAACATGTCGATATTTAAACATAAACAACTTAAATTGTCAATATTTTTTGTTTGACCACCTTTATTTTTTATAGTATCCTGCATTCTTCTTCTAGGCTTTCCATTAATGAATTAATGAAATTTTCAGGAATATTATACCGCTCTTCCTGTAGTATGTTCCACAGTTCATTTTTGTTCTTTGGCCACACTTTTTTCTGTCAAGATAATCCCACGCTCAATAATATTTAAGTCAGGACTTGAGGTGGTCATATCATAGTCTGCAATACCCCATTTGATTCCTGCTGTGTTAAATAAGTTTTCACAAGTTTTAAGGTATGCTTGGGATCATTATCTTGCTGTAGAAAGAAACTATTGCCAATAAGTTGCTGTCCTGATGGTATGGCATATTCTAATAGTATTATGTATTTCTCACCAGTTAATTTACCCTCTATTTTTATAATTTCACTTACACCTGCTGCCGAAATACGACCCCAAACTTGGATATTACCTCTTCCATGCTTTATGGTAGTGCGTAAACATGGCTCCAATAACGATTCACCAGGGCGTCGTCTAACATATTGACGTCTGTTCGTTCCAAATAATTGATATTTAGATTCTTCAGTCTATAGTACTTGTCGCCACTCATTATATCCCCAAGTTTCGTGGTCTCTGGGATACTTTAATCGTTTCCTACTATTACCTCGTCGCAGTAAGGGTTTTCTCACGGTCACGCATACCTCAAGCCTGATCTGAGCAAGTATCGAATTACTGTTGCAGCATGTACCGAAGTACCAGATGTTTGCGCTAGTTCTGCGCTAACTTTCTTACGATTTCTTAAGGAACTAACTTTTAAAAACTGTGCATCAGCTTTACTGAGCTTTTTTGGACGTCCACTCTTTGGTCTATATCTTACACTCCCTGTTTCCAGTGTTCTTTTTGTTGTTTGTTGCACGGCATACCGAGAACATGTCACTATCTTTGATATATTCACTTGAAATAGCCCTCTTGGTGTAAAACAATAATTTTATTTCTATCTAGTAATGCTATTCTAGGCACTTTCTATCTACTATAAAAATTTACAGCTCACAATTTTTTCTTAAAATGAAAATTTCACTCGTACACGCGTTTTTTAGGAATGTAAATAAATTCTATTGTGGAACCGCTCTGTATTGTTTCTACCACTCAATTAAAAACAAAATATTATAGACAAATAACTCCCACTTGAAATTTTATTGTACGTAAGGCATTGTGGTGCAATACAATTTATTACTTGATTCCTCTTATCAGGCGACCGATCTCACCCCTACGCGGAAGTATGATGTTACAAACTTTGAAATTTCCAGTGATTATATTTCTACCAATAAGTGAATCGTTCTTGGAAAGATGTATTAAGTATTATAAATTAAATTAACCCAATAATTATTAGTAAAAACATTTTAGTAAATAAGTTTTCCAAAATATTGTTAAGTGCTTCTTTCTTTTGCACAGTACTGTCTACATATTAAAAATAAATAGTAAATACTATTGTATTTATGTTTAATTCTATACTATTAATTGATATAAAATAAAGTGGGTATGTGGGGTGTATATATTTTTTGTTTTTTGGTTGTTACGTGTTATTATATCAGTTGTAATTCATGAAGACGATTCATTTATAATATGATTTGCTCGAGGGGGAAACAAAGTACGAGGGAGCGTTTTTATATTCGCGGAATGGGGGACAAGGGGTGGAAATAAAAAAAACAAATTATTTTTCTTTTTCAATATATTCACCTGCAAGACGGATACATTTTTCACATCTTTCAATTAATTTATTTATACCCTCATAAAAAAATGATTTCTCTTTATCTGCAAAATACGCCGAAACTGCCTCCTTGACTTCATCATCGGCAGTAAATTTTTTACCCCGCAGCTCTTTTTTCATTTTCGGAAACAGGTAATAATCACTCGGGGCCAGGTCTGGGCTGTAGGGTGGATGATTCACAATTTCGAAGCCCACCTTATGCAGGGCAGCTAACGTAACGCGGCTCTTGTGGACGGGCGCGTTGTCGTGCAAAAGCAGAACACCTTTTGTCAATTTTCCCCGTCTTTTCTCTTTAATGGCTTCTTTTAGTCGCTCTAATATTGAAGCGTAATATTCTCCGGTTATAGAAACACCTTTATCTTTATAATCAATCAACAATATTCCTTCCGAGTCCCAAAATACCGTTGCCATGAGTTTCCCAGCTGATTGTGACACTTTAAATTTCTTGGGAGGTGCTGTGCCCTTTTTATGCCACTGCATGGAGTCTTGTTTGGACTCAGGTTCATAATGATGAACCCAAGTTTCGTCTCCAGTAACAATTCCACTCAATACACCATCCTTGTCTTCATTACAGAGGTCCAAAAATGCACGCGAACACTCTACGCGCTGTTGTTTTTGCGGCGGCGTGAGCATTCTCGGCACCCATCTTGCGCTGACCTTAGACATGCCGAGATGATCGTGTAGGATTTTAAAAATTGTTGTATCGGATACTCCAACCATTTCTGCGAGTTGTTTCTTCTTTAGTCGAGTATCTTCGAGTACAATTTGTTCAACTTTTTGGATAAGTGCTGGCGTGGTCACCTCAAAGTTCCTGCCCGGCCTCGGGTCGTCTTCAAGGGATTCCCTTCCTTGTTTAAATAAACTATGCCACTTGCACACCATGGTTTTTCCTGGACAAGAGTCGCCGTAAACCAATGACATCTCATTCATTATGGTCGCGACTGATTTTCCTTGCCTGGTAAGGAACTTTATAACGGCACGATATTCGATTTTTTCCATATTTCACTTTTCACTCCTGATTATGTTACTTGGTTGACGATAGCTCAAAGACTAACTGTCTAATAACAATGAAACTTCGTATTTATACTAATCATGAATCGCTGCACAGGCCACGCCCCCAATGCGCCTACTCACCCCTCTACAACCCGCTCATTCCGCGAATATAAAAACGCTCCCTCGTAGTTTAATTCGGAAAGTGAGAAAAAGAGGTAGTGAATTCCTGAATATTGTAATAAATAAGCTCCCAGTGGAATTACATATTCCAGGATATAAATTTTGTGATCCCGAAACGATATTAAAAGAACTTCTTGGAAGTGGTGATAAGGGTGTGAATTTTAGATAAGCGTTGTAGAGAGCACGATATATTTTATTCTCATTCAAACGATTTATTGGAGCGCCACGTTGCAGACGAGAAATTATATTAAAAGGCTATTGGACGAACTAAGAGCAAAGATGCAGGTTTAGGAGGAAGATTGCTGTTGCTATGAAAGCAAAAACAAAATTAGGTATGGATATGAGGAGCAACTACAGAAAAAGCCTAAGGGATAATAGTGTTAGAAAAAATAGAATTAAAAGTAAGATAAGAAGCAGAGGGGGGCGTCGTTTTGGTGGTGCTATGTCGTTTATGCGAGCAATAAAACAAGCGCATAATGTAATAAGATATATTGGTAAGAAGAAAGGTGTTTTGGCTAACGTGAAAGATGTATATCACAGTTTAGTGAAGTCTAGAAGAAGAATCTTAGCTCCTCGTTCTAGAGTAGTAGCAGTTCCTAAGGAAGGTGGATTTTTGTCTTTAATTCCATTGTTTGCTGCTTTGGGTGCCTTAGGTTCATTAGGTGGAGGTGCTGCAGCCATAGCCAAGACAGTTAATACTGCTAAAGCAGAAAGAGATGAATTAAATGAAGTTAAACGTCATAATCTTGCTATAGAGTCTAAAACTGTAGGTAGTGGATTATATTTGAAACCTTATAAAGCAGAATGTGGTATATCTATTTGAAATAGATTATATATAAAATAAAAGACAGGACAATCCGAGATACCACAGTTTGTTACCTCAGCGCAGTCGAGACAAGCAATTTAAATATTTACTATTTTCCCCTTTGACGAAAATTTGAAAAAGTGTTTTTAAAGAGCGCGGTTTTCAAGCTACATTTCGATCCAGTAACTATATTAAATCCCTCTTAGGAAATGCGAAAGATAAAGTCGAGGCCAATAAGAAATCGGAGATTTAGGAAATTAAATGTCTAGATTGCAATAAACATTACACAGGCCAGACAAAACGAGCGATAGAAACCCGGTATAAAGAACATATGACGCACATCAATCGTCGTGAAAAATCTAGTTTAGTAAAGCATGTATTACAGAGTAATCACAACGGAACCGCGGATCGATTACATTTGATTAAGAATGTGTATAATGACCGCGAATTAGATATCTATGAAAGCATATATAATTCAAAAACTTCATAGAAAAGCAATATTCGACTGACAAATAAATATATACAAGTAGGTACTTTAGAATAAGTTAAGACTGGAATACAATTTAAATGATGCGAAACGAATCCACAATGTGTTTGTCTTTAAACGCTATAAATCTAATACGGACTTTGTCTTCGTGCGGATTTTGCCATGGTTCCAGGTGCGACACTGTAATTAATTATTTGCTAATGATGACAACTTAGATGTCGAAATACGTATACAGAATACCAAAATTATTGTGGAAAGGGGTTACTCTTAATTAATTAACTGTTTTTTCTAGTTTGGTGTAAAAACATAAATATTAACAGAAAATGGTGCATGGCGAAACATAATCGAAGTAATTCCCAAATATAAAGGGTACTAGGAAAGTTTTGCAATATGACGCAACAATGAATCGTAGGAAGCTTCTTGTTGCTGCATGTTAAGACATGTTCATACGTGCATAGTAGCCGCCGCGCCATGTCGATGGGCTCAGTCATTCATTAGAAATGAGAGTGTAAAGTGCTCGCGATGGCATCGTGGTCACGAAATGAGATAAGGGCAGTTTTGCGTTATAATTTCGTGCGTGGTTTAAACATAGACCAGTGCTTCGAAGAAATGACTCTTGCACTAGGTGATGTTTGTCCACATCGCACGACGATATCCAGGTGGTCTAGAGAATTCCAAAGGTGAAATTTAACTGTGAAGGATGCTGAGAGGCTGGGAAGGCCATGAACGTCAGTTACGGAGGAAAACGTTACTAATGTAAGGAGAATCCTTGGCGAGAACAGGCGAGTGACCTACCAACAGATAGAGAGTACTTCAGGCCTAAATGCACCAGCAATTCGTTCGATTCTACATGATCATTTGCACGTGAAGAAACTTTGTTATCTATGAGTGTCGCATCGACTGACTGAAGATCAGATGACACGACGTGTGACTTGCTGTCTGGAGATGCTAAAAAGTTTTATAAGGGACAATCTCGGTATGTGAACAACATCGTGACAGCTGACGAGACTTTTCTGTACTATTATGATGTGCCAATCGAAGCTCAAAACAAAGTTTGAGTCTTTGATGGTGAAGACACACCCGTAGTTGTCAGAAAATCCCGATCTGTAAAGAAGAAAATGATAGCTATATTTTTCAAATCGAGTGGAATTGTGGAACGCGTCGTTTTTGACACACAGAAGACAGTCACAGCTAAGTGGTATACTGAACAGTGCATGCCTAATGTCATTGGATCTATGAAGAACCTGCGGTCAAAGCTCACCGTGCCAAAGCCTGCACCGAATATTTGACCACGACAGGATTGAAGCTTCTCGAGCACCCTCCCTACAGTCCAGATCTTGCTCCCTACGACTTTGCGCTATTCCCGCATGTTTAAAGGAAGCTAAAAGGGAGTCTGTTTTCCAGTGATGAGGTCCTTCTGCGGCTTGGGACAACGAGTGTGCTTTACTCCCTAGTGAAACTTGGCAGAACTGGTTTAACGATTGGTTTCGGAGGATGGAGAGGTGTATTGAGTGTAGAAGAAATTAATTTGAAAAAATTAAATAAAGCTGTATTGCAAAACTTTCCTAGTACCCTTTGTGCATAGTTTTGTTATAAAGGCTATTTCAAATTTCGCCGTTTTTTAACGATATAAATGAAACACATAATTTGCATTCACTTGCAAACACTTTTTATTGGTAATTGAAGTATCAGTTATGGCTATTATATGCGAAAAATAATATCTGCCAAATACCCTCCTCTTGCAGCTCCACAGACGTCCACTCTTTTGTTAAAATTTTCAATGACATTTTGACATAATTGAGTGTCTATCTCATCAATGACACGAATAATTTCATCTTTCAAAGCAGGAATTGATTGTGGATTGTTTTTATAAACCAGACTTATCACATAACCCCAAAGAAAATAGTCTAACGTTGTCAAATCAGATGATCTTGGTGACCAATTAATATCACCGTTTCTTGAGATTACACGTCCAGGAAAGTTTTCTCTTAATAAATCAATTGATTCGTGTGCAAAGTGAGGTGTAGCGCCATCCTGTTGAAACCACATATCCTCTAGATCAATATTCATCAATTCAGGCCACAAAAATTCGGTTATCATCCGACGATATCGATCACCATTGACAGTTACAGCTTCACCAGCAGCATTTGCAAAGAAGTAAGGTGCAATTACACCACCGGACCATAAAGCATCCCAAACAGTAACTCGTTTAGGTTGCATAGGTTTCTCATGAATAATTTGTGAATTTTTCTCACCCCAAATACGGCAATTTTGTTCATTAACATAGCCACCAAGTTCAAAATGTGTCTCATCGCAAATCATTATTTTTTGAGAAAAATCAGCTGGTTGTTCATTGATGAAATTGACAAATGAACGACGTTTTAAATGATCTGATGGCTTCAGTTCCTGTGTTATTTGAACCTTATACACTCCGCGCAACATGAATAGGACCAACTGCATATATGACATTTGTAGTTGGTATAAACATGGTAGCGCGCTGGAATTGTTATTTTCGAAAATAAGAGGGTTGATAAAAAGATGTATGTAGGTACCAAATATAATTTTTGTAAAAGTCAGTGCAAATGTACGTTACTAATGACAATAAGTAGAGTAATTAAACGCCACTTGAATACGACCAATCTACAAAATAAAAGATTCGTTTGCAATAACAAAATACTTTACTGTTCAATAATGAGTACTTTTGCCATTATTTCTTATAACCTCAAATAGTCGGGATGGAATGGAATTATACAGGGTTCTCAAGTAGTCAACGGGAAGTTCCGCCCAACTTCGTTTCAGCGCCTGCTCTAGTTCGTCAGCGCAACTGAATTGGGTAGCATTGGAGTACAATTTACGCGACAACCATCCCCAAACATTTTTTATGATGTTCAGGTCGGGGGAGAGCGATGGCCAATCGAGAACCTCCATGCCTTGTTCTTGAAACCAGCGTCGAACAATGCGCGCGGTGTGAATACTGGCATTATCCTGTTCGAAAATAAATGGCCCACCTGCCATAACGTTGGAAAATTTGTCTTTCACCTGTTGCAGCAGCTGGACGTACTTTTCCGAATTCTGTCTGCCCTTCACTATTACTAAATCAACAGGTCCGTTATAGGAAACAGCTCCCCATACCATGACTGAACCAACATCGGTTCGCCTTCGTGACTGAATCACTTCATCTTTACGTAAATCGTGGAAATAATAAGAAAACCCATCCGGGCCATCTAAATTAAACTTCTTCTCGTCACTGAAAATAACAGTTTGCCATTCTCTTGTCCACCCCATTTTTGCTTGAGCAAACTGAAGACGTGCAGTGCGCTGAAATTCCCTTAAAGGAGGCCGTCGTTTAATTTTCAAACGTTTTAAATGCGGACAGGTCTTCAGTAACTTCTGTACAGTTCTTACCGATGCATTCGTTCCAACGTTATTCGCGATTTGTCTTGCCGTTAATGCCGAATTCGATGCTTCGCGTAATATGGCTCGACGTTCTCTCCTAGTTGTAACGGATGTTGTTCGCCCTTTAAAACGTTTTCCATAATTCTCGGGATCCCTAATAAAATTGTTCACAACCTGGTGTGATCGACTTATTTTCTTTGCAGTAGCCCTTGAGGAATACCCTTCTTGATGGAACGCTTTAATTTTTCCAATTTCTTCCATACTTAAGCACTTCTGTCGTCCCATCGTTGCACAATACCCTTAATTACAGATGTTTGTTTATCCGGATACACGTTGTAACTCGACACTCATCCGGTAGCTTACTATTAAATACTGGTCGTATCCAACCGGCGCGGTGCATTTTATATGTATGTGGTACTTACGTCACCCAATGCATAACGTTAGGCACTATTGCGCAATAATGCGTATTATTTGCCATATCATACCATTACAAACTTGCATTGTATTTTTAGTAAACGAATTGTTTTTCAAACTACCGAAAGCTTGCAACAAGTCGGGTGGTCCTATTCATGTTGCGCGGAGTGTATGCGTTCAGAGCTAAATCCTTATGTCAAATACGCCACGTTGTTAATACACTAAGTCCAAGTTGTTGTGAACTTTGTCTGATGGACATTTCAGGATCTTCAGCAAAACTTTCACGAGCCAAACCAATATTTTCATGTGAACCACTACTACGACTGTATTTTTCACTTTTTTGATCTTCCACGGAATCGGTCTGTTGAAATTTTTTAATAATTCGACCAATAGTGCTTTCAGATGGACGATTATGTAAACCATAAAATTAATTCAACAATTTGATCGCGTCGTTGTACCGTGTATGAAGCCATTTTTATAAATGTCATACATCACACTTTTTAAATGCTCACATACCCAGAAAATTCAGTGCGCCATCTATATTTTATTTATTCTTAAAGAAAACCGCTCAATTTGAAACACTCTTTATAATAGTTGAAATATTAAATGAATATTTCTCCATGTGCTATTGATGTTGAATCACCAATCATTGACATTGTATCGGAGCTAGGCTCTTCATTTAAATTGCAATCACCTTTTTCAAATTTTCGTCAACTATCGTTTAATAAAACAACACATACATAACATATATTTCATTATAAAAGTAGTACACAACTTTTCATTATTTCAAATTCCCCCAGAGAAACCTATATGTTTCAGTAAATTTGAAAAAATTCATCAGAAAATTGTATTTTTCTCAAATCTTCCCGTATCGATCTACAGTTTAATGTTTTAGTACAAAAATAGTTTCTTGTATTTTAATGTATTTTATTTTTGTTGCAGAAAAATGTCTCCCACTACTACTATCGAAACCGTCACGATAACACGACCTTTAAAGGTAAGTTTGTTTGTAATTGTTATTGTTAAAATAAAAGCGGAAAACTGAATTAGAAAACACACAGCATATTTTATAGATATTTTAACATAGTCTATGCCGTTGCATCCTATATAAGTTATTAAAAATGAAGGAATAAATTTAACAAACAAAAGGCCCTATTTTACACGATATAATGAAGACGAAACTATAATACAAAACTAATTGAAATCTATAAGTATAGTCTTATTACGTTATAGTAATGTATGTATAGTATGTATGTCAAAACAAGTAACGTAAATACACCTAGATTATGTGACCAAAATTGTGGGGTATACTCAAACTGTAAAAGAAAAATTCATTAAAATTTTACACCACAGTACCAAGAGAATCTAAAACTAGAGTATGTATCCGAATTCACATACAGGTACTATAGATGAATATAGTTAAACTGTGCGGAATTTATTAAGGGACATTCAAACGGTTCACCTTTTTTCACAATACTTGTTGGCAATTTTATCACTAGTCCAGTTTTGTTAGTAGTTATTCATAGCTCATAAGCACAAATGTTTTTAAGAAGTTTATTTTAAATTTATAAGATGTAGTATATGAATACTGCACCTCGTTTATCTTCAGCCAGTCTTTTCTTGGCAGAGACAACATGAAACTTATTAATCTTAACATTTGGAAACGCTTCATAGTGAGTACATTAACACACCCCGAAAATTCTATCAAAAATAATCAGATGTAAATAGCCTCATACCACTGGTGAAGAATTGATTCTACCAACTGCGATAAGATTGTAGAAACTATGTTTGAAGATAATTTTGTCTTTATCAAACAATTGCAGTCCATATTTCTATCAAACGTTACTGTTGCCCGTCGAATTGTTTTCAATTCATCTTGATGAGGCAACAGATAACAATAAAGATACTCATTTTAACTGCCTATGTTCGATTTTTTGATGGTACCTCAGCAAATGATTTACTATTAAATATATTGCTACTTTTCTGCCAGCCACTTGCACTACTTAATATATTCATTGATTTTGTAAACGAGGCGAACATAAAGTGGAAAAATTGCATCGGAATATGTACCGATGATGCTCGAATATTGTGTGGAAGGCTCCAAAATTTGCAAACACTTGTGAAGCAAAAGTCTGTACAATGTTTTTGGACACATGGTATGATTCACAGAAGTTCTGGCTTTCCAATAAATTAATTCTGTTCTGAATATTATGCTTACGACGGTTGTAACGGTATTAAATTTTATCAAATTGAGACCCTTTAAATGAAGAATCTTTGCTGCACTTTGTAATGATATGGGTGTCGTTACTCTTTTATAGTGAGACAAGATTGTTATTCCTTGAGAAAATTGTAAAACATATTTATGAATTAAGAGACGAAATCGTTTTTTCTTCTAGAAGACGGAACGGAAGCCGAAAAGTTTCGAAGCGAGTTATTTGTGATGAAATTGAACTACTTAGTGGACATATTCCAGAAATATAATACCTAAAATCTTCAACTTCAAAGAGCAAACGCGCATATATCTTGGATACGACTGATAAAGTTAGTGCTTTTTGTAGATAATTGGAATTTTGGAGCAAAAATATAAAGCAAGAAAACCAGAAAATGTTTACAAACGGGAATAAACTTATTAAAACTTACGAGACTGAAGAGCACCATATTAAAGCTGTTTTTGAAACCATTGAAAATGACTTAGTCATGTTGGCAAAGAAAAGTATTTTTTTATGACAAGCTACGAGTGGATTAGCGTATAAACCGCTACGTAGGTTCTTAAAGGATGTATAATGAATTAATAAACAATAATATAATATATATTGAACGACAAAACACATTAAATTCAACAATATTGAAATAACGATAGCATTAAATAGTTCGAAATATTTCAAGTAAAATTTACCGACACAATGCATTGGGCCTTACAAACGTTAAACAAAAAATATAAAAACAAGAATTTACACCGACTCGATTATAATAAGAAAGGGTAGAATGAATCTGTACATATGTTTTATATATTGTTAAGGAAAAAGAAATAAATTGCGTCTAACTTGCCTATTATGTCTGTCGATAGGGCGTAGTCGACACCGAAAGCGGCGTTCCGAGACTAGGGGTGGATTAATGAATCGGTGAATTGGTGAAGGCCCAAGCAGCCTGAATTATCTAAATTGTGAGACTCTTAAAACTGGTAAATAACCCACTCACAATGTCCACACATCAATAGGGCTAGTTATTTATTGTATTTATTGCTCTCGTTAATTTATTTAGAAGAATTTAAAGCAACTCTTTCCAAAATGGCCCAAAAACACTCTCACCGGCCCCATCTTTTGCGACCAGTGACAACATGCACAATCGCCGATAGGACAACACAGCCGCGTGACTATAAGGATTTAATATTTACAAATAAAATAGAGAGTACATGACTCTCGGTAACAACTCATTTCAAAATACTCCCGAAGGTTTTACAACTGCCGAAGAAAAAATCTTCATAGACTTCACAGTAAATGTCGAATCAAAAGACAATTTAGGAATAGATCACTGCTTGAATTTTGGGCAGGGGCGGATGATGGATTTTCTGCACTAAAAACATGAGCGTTTCGTATACTATTACTATTTTCAACATTCTATCTTATCTAAACCCGATTTTCTACGGTGACTGCTTTTAAAAGAAAATGTAGATCTCTCTAAATATAGAAATAATTATTAAACTTGTTATAAAAACTTTATTGTGTTTCTTTCAGTAAATTAAACAATAAATAAATTATATTTACTTAATCAACCACAGGCTCCATTAAAATTAACCTCTATTTGTTACATAATCTGTGATAAAGTTTGCCTTACTACGTATTTATATTAATAACATGACTTTACTTAATTTATTATATAGACAAAACAACCAATAAAGAATCATTAATTAGGAATAAGAATAATATTACACCTTACATAGCTTAATAAATATTTTAATGTTAACAACTATAAAAAACTGTGAAAAGATTTATATTACTCTTTAAGGTAAGTAAACTTTGAGATTATCTATATTTTTAATGAAAATGTTTAGTTATTTTTTAAATTTGACTTTTAGGTTAAACGAATATATATACTAATTTTATTAACAAAATTTTGAAATAATAAGTAGTAATTAGGCCTTTCTTTTTTTAAAATGATATCTCAAATTCTCTATTCATTAAATGAATTAAATGTATTTAGATTCTAATTTTTTGTATTATTGTTCAGGCTATACATTCACAAGAGAAGGTTTCACATATTCTGATGTTTTCCACGATGAAAATTTCATATTATCTCAAAGAAAAAGGATTTTGAAGGATGTCTTAACAAGGATACTGCTTATAAGTGAATGTTAATATTTGATAAGCATATACCAGGTGTATCGGAGAGTCATTACTATCTTTTTTGTAAAAAAACTACATAATTTTCAAGAAAATGGAAAAATTTAGTTTTCTTTCTGGCAATTTATGGATGTTATCCCAAAAAAACTGTTTGTCCTTTGATCAAAACCAGTCATCGAGTCATTTTCTAACTTCTTCGAAATTGGCGAAGTGTTGCTCTGCAAGCGCGTGCCCCATTGATGCGAAAAGGTGATAGTCGGACGGGGCAAGGACTGGAGAGTATGGCGGGTGCGATATTATGTCCCATCCAAGTGCTTTTAACTCTTTCCTGACCGGTTCTGTTCTATGAGTTGCAACCAAAACAATTTGGCCTTGGAGTCGATGGGCGGCTTTGCCAGGTGATGACCATGATTTTTTCCGCTGGAGCTTTTCGACATAAATCCATTTTTCATCATCCGTCACTATTCGAACCAGTAATGACTTCCGATCATATTTTTGAAGCAGCATTTCATAGACGATTTTTCGAATTTCCATTTGCCTGTCATTCAATTTTCCATTGCTTGTAATCGGCCGCTAATCATTTCTTGGGTAACATTTAACGCTTCTGCCAATGGTTTTTGAGTTTGAGTTGGATCTTCATCCAATAATTCTTGCAGTTTCGCATCTACAAACTTTTTCGGTCTACCAGAATATTCTTTGTCTTGCACAGCGAAGTCACCACTTTTGAATTGTCGAAACCACGCCTACATGTTTTTATGGTTGGAGCATGCTTACCGCAAGTTAATGCATACCGCAAATGCACTTTTTCAGGCACGAAACTCGACATTTTCAAAGAGGTATAAATCTATGACAATGTTACTTTCGCAAAATATAACATGTATGACTTTAAAGCTTCATGTCAATAGAATAAAATGACGTATGTGCCAAATCATAACATTGTATACCTAACCCTCGCAACATCTGTTGGAAAAACCGGTAATGACTTTCCGACGGATGGGATTCTTCAGTAGTATTTGTTTCAGGAAAGGTATATAAGATTGTGTTCCTTTCTGATTGAATCAATGTAGTGTTCTTCAATCCAATAAAGTTAAATTTAAACTTAAAGGTATGTTTCCTCAGGTATTAATATATTTTTTACTGTTGAATTATTTACTTATAATAATTAAATTATAATTTTAAACGGGCGTATTAATTTTTCGATTATTTCAAATCGGTATCCTGTTTTCTATTTTGTTTTTTTTTCAAAGCTTTGATTTCTTTTTTTTAAGTAATACCTTGCATAAATATAAAATTTATTTTTACTTGACAATTTGATGAAAATGGCAATGTATACACATACATTTTAAATATTTTAATTATTATAAATTGCTTTGTTTGTAACGCCTAGTTCTCTGTAATTGATAGTTTAGGGCGTTAATACTAACTCGAAAAAAAAAAAACTCGGGGACTAGAGGGGGTCCCTGTGAGTATAGATTTTAAGAAAAATACCCGCCACAGTGTCCTAGCCCTGAAAGCCGTTTGTCAATACTGAAATAAAGGGAATCCATAAAATACGTTGAGTATTTAATTATCATAAAAGAAGTTCCTTTTTTTGTTAAATGAAAAAAGTTTGTGGAGAACTAAAGTCTGCAGGAAGGTAAAAAATGCTTAACTCACAATAAATACTACAAGTTTATTGTGTCCATTAATGACTTGACATACACTGTAGTCAGACATGCAGGAAAATTAATAATAAAAATAAACCGTACAGAATAGGCATGCATTCAAGAAAATGTCTTAAGTAAATAAATTGGAATAAAAAAACTAATTATCGGCACCTATACGTATAGATTAGTTCACACGAATCATTCATAGACTCAGCTTATCTACTGAACCCATAATTATGTGAGTCTATTCAGTATATATATATATATATATAAATGTATGTAAAATTTATCAACGGTTGAAACTATTAAATATGGTACATATAAGGATTTTACAATTACCCTCTGTGAACCCATTATATATATATATATATATATATATATATATATATATATATATATATATATATATATATTATTAGCAAGCAAATTAAAGCGATCAAATATATATCTCGTTTTGAAGATGATCAGTGATTAAAATTAATTAGATATAAATACATATACAAGAATTATCAGAGGTCAAAGCTAGTGCAAAGTGTAATAATCATCAGCTATTTATAAACTAGCACTTAAATGCAAGCTATTGAACGTTCTGATAATGAACAATTACTAAAATTAATAGATATAAGTACAGATACAAGATAAGGTGTAATAATCATCAGCTGGTTATAAACTTGCACTTAAATCAAAGTTATTGAATATATGTAACGTTCTGATAATGATCAGTTATTATAATTAATTAGATTCATGTACAGATTCAATAATTAGGCGTTATCTAATGGATCCAATAGCTCAGTTAAATCATTAACTGCATTCAAGCTCAATAATAATTTCCGCAGTCTAATGAGCCAAAATATATATACTATAAAATGTAAACAAATGTAAGCACGAACGCTACAGAACGAAGTAAGAAGCCCGAAACTGCTTCGTTCACTTCCAATGTCAGTTTTCGAAGATGGAAATAAGTTGCCTAAGTGGTCCTTCTTCAAGGTGGTTGCAATAAGGTGGTAATAACATATTTATGTTTAATTAGACCTTATTCTGGTTCTACAATTGTATAAGTATAATTTCCGAATTGATCTTTAATAGGAAGTGGTCCTATATAAGGTCTCGTGTTATATAGTCTACTAAAACGAAATATTCTGGTAATAAACTATGTGGAAACTCTTTCTTAACATTGGACCAATTCAGCTACCATTACAAGATTATAGACATATGTTCACAGGATAAATTCAAGATCATATCTAGGATGAAACAAAGTTAAATTGTCTTTGAATTGTACGAGTTCTGCAACTATATCATGTTTGGAAGCTTTTTTTTAGGTTTTACACACTTATTGTATTCTCTTTTGCTCAATCTCTATTTTTTAAATTTATTTATATGGTATTACATTTTAAAAGTTCAATGTTTTCCACTTCTATCCTACGTTCGTAGTTTTTCACTAATGTACTGTCTTCATTACATATTCCTTAAAATTATTCTTTCCAATTTCCTTTTGTTTTCTCCTTCTTTATATACATTCTTTCCCAAAAATTCATAATATAAATTGTGGAATCTATTTGATTATCACGAACATAATCTCTATTTAAATAATTACTCAAAAGATTATCATCTATATCATAATAAAGATCATTTTTATTTACCACATATTCGCCTAAATTAGTATTTTGCTTTATAAATTCATTTCTTTTCATCTTAATCAAATTTTTATAATATTCGATTCATTTAACTCGAAATACATCATATCATATCTTCGGATATTATCGGTACTTATTATACAATTAAAATTTATGTTTTCGAAAACAATATTAAAATAAATATTCTGTTTCATTTATGATTGTTTCTACATATAGTTTCTGTATAATAGCTCATTTTCTCTCCATTTGTAGAGATTATATCTAATTTCTTGTTTGAAGATGTTTAATTCGATAAATTTTGTAAATCCTATAAATCTTCGTTCTTAATTAATGAAATATCTGCAGCTCTGTCTATGATTACTAAGATATTCAAATTTGATTATCATAATAAAGATCATTTTTATTTACCACATATTCGCCTAAATTAGTAATTTGCTTTATAAATTCATTTCTTTTCATCTTAATCAAATTTTTATAATATTCGATTCATTTAACTCGAAATACTTCATATCATATCTTCGGATATTATCGGTAGTTATTATACAATTAAAATTTATGTTTTCGAAAACAATATTAAAATAAATATTCTGGTTTATTTTTGATTGTTTCTACATATAGTTTCTGTATAATAGCTCATTTTCTCTCCATTTGTAGAGATTATATCTAATTTCTTGGTTGAAGATGTTTAATTCGATAAATTTTGTAAATCCTATAAATCTTCCTTCTTAATTAATGAAATATCTGCAGCTCTGTCTATGATTACTAAGATATTCAAATTTGATTTTTATGTCAATAACTGTGATATAACTTTCATGCAGCATGCAGCATCCGATTAGTGTCATGTCCATGGTAATATGACTAATTAATGCACTATCTTCATTTATTGTTTGAATATCTAAGAATATTATTAATTCGTTTTACTTTTGCCTCTTCTACTAATCGATTTTAAGATATTGATTCATTATATTACCTTTTTCATTGTCTATGTGGTTTATTTCAGTTCCTTCCATATTCATTATATCTTTACTAATTATTACATTACTATCACCTAAGAGAAAATGATTTAATAAATATCTAGAGCAATGTCTTTTCCTGACAATTATGAAATGTGTTTACCCTTGTACAAATCACAAGCATAAATTTCCCTGCTTATCTTCCCTTCTCTATACTTCTCAGTAGGCATTTGTACCTTTAGCTTGTCTTGTTGATTCGTATTCCAATATTGTTTTTTAAATTCCTATTCTGCTGCAGTATTATATCATTCACTTATAATTTCAAACATTTTAAACTCTGTCTAATGTTAATCTAATTAGATTAAAATTTTGCCAAGAATCATTATTTTCAGTAAGACGAAATATATTTTTAAAATATGTCATCGGTTGTATCTCATTTTTGTACCCTCTAAATTTCGGCCACATATCCAGTCTTAAATACGGATTTGGTGTATTATTATTGTCTATGTTTATAAGTCTCGTACCCATTTTCTTAACCATTTCAATTTCTTTGCTTATATTCTCAAAAATTCTATTTTCTTCTGATTGTATCCTCTCAATTAATTTTCTTAATAGTTCATTTTCTTATTCCACTTTGTTATGCAATGTTTTCGTCTCTCCTTCTGTCAGAGTAATTCTAATATTATGTTGAGATATCTTATCTTAAAATATATTAATTTTGTTCCTATTGTCGGTATGTAATGTTTGTTGGTTTTTCATACATATCCCGATAATTTTTTTATAAATGCTGTTATTTCATTCTTTACACTATCTATCTGTTCTACTGTCCTTAGTATTTTATGTTAGTCTGTGCTGTACATTCAGTTGTATTTCCTGTATGTTCTTTTGTAACGTTTTATTTTGCTTACTAATATTTTCAAATTTTATATCAATTGTAATTCGCATTTCTTCATTTTGTTTAGACTGCATAGCTTGTTGCTGTACTATAATACTATACTATTTAGCATTTCCTTTTGTTGTTGTGAAATACTTTTTATTACTTTTTGCATACTATTTTGCATTTCTTTTAATATAGACATCTTGTAATTGATCACTCTGATCTTCACTTCCTTTACCTTCACTGTTGAAGATCTCATTCCTTTCCCTCGTGTGTCATTTCTATTTCTAGTATTCTGTTTACTTATTATAAAAAATCTTATATTGATAACTATTCTTTTTCTTTTTCAGGTAGACCTTTTTATTAAACATATAAATATGATAGCTATATCAGTATAATTAGTTTTCTTTTTGAATTAAAAAAAATTAATGAAGTTTTATTATTATTTTCTTTCAAGTTCAAATAATGTTTTGTCACAATCAAACGATTCTTTTCTCAAATGCCCCACATATTGGTAAGCCAATTAATAGAATGGTATTACACTCCTTTGCTCCACGTTTGTGCCAATTAATGGAGGAGTAATAATAATAATAATTAATTAATTAATAACTAAGAAATTTTGAAAAAAATAATGAAATTATGCAAATACCATAAATATATAAAGTAATATATATGCCTCGGCTAGCATAGGCTTTATCTCCGGTGGTATATGAAATTAAGAATTATTTGAATAGATATTTATTACTTATTTCTAAAGACAATAATATTAATTTGAACTTGAAATAAAATACTAATAAAAATTTTAATCAATTTAATAAGTTGTATATATATATATATATATATATATATATATATATATATACATAAAACAATTATTACATATTTAACACATAAACAATATAATTTATATCATATATATCACTTATATTTTATACATAATTTGTAATAAAGGTTGTCTAACTATAAATTTAAATTATTATGTCTGAGCTTTAATTCGTTTACGATATAGTCAAATTAACCAAGCCATAACCATGTGACAACTATATATTTAACAAAAAACTGTGAAAAGATTAATATCACTTTCTAAGGTAAGTAAACTTTGACTATACTTAATTCTTTTTTAATCAAAACTTTTAAATAATAAATTAAGAGCTTATTATTTAATTTGAGAATAGATAATATTAAGCCTCTTTTTCTTTAAAAAATAAGAGTATTCTCTTTAAATATCTGTATTTATTTAATTCTTTGTATTATTATTCCAGATACCTTTTCTATTCACAAGAGGTAGTTTTACATATTTTGATGTTTGCGACGATGAAAATATCTTGTTATCTTGGAGAGACAGGGATTTCAAGATTTTTAAGGATATCTTAACTAGGATACTGATTACAAGTAAATATTGAAACATGTAATCTTGGGAATGGGATTCTTCGGACTTCAATACAATAATTATTATTCCAAGAAATGTATATAGGATTATATATTGATTGAATGAAATAATCTTCTTCAATTTAATCCGGAATTGGATCTGGCACAATAATATATGTTTTTGATATTATATGGAACCAGAACCTTATAACAGTTAAGTTTAAAATTAAGGGTATGTTTTTTCAGTTATTAATATATTTCTACTACTGAATTATATACTTTTAATAATTAATTTATAATTTTCAATGAGGGTATACATTTTTCTGACTATATAAAATTTCAAATTGGCATCTTCTTTTCTGTTTTGTTTTTCTATCCCAAAAGCATGATTTCTTTTCATAAAAAAATATATTATACTTTCCATTAATATAAAACTCATTTTTAGTTGAAAATTTCATGTAAATGATAATGAATAACATAAATTTTGAATTTGCTAATTATTATTAATTAGTTTTCAAATTAAATTAAATTTCTGTAGATCATAACTAATAATGTTATCACAATCTCGACTTTTTTGTATTACTATTTAATAGATTATGTATTTGACATATGAGTTACTAACTAGACAATTATATTAAACAATAAATGTTGTTAATTTAATACGTTTTTAATAGAACGTTATTATAATTTAATTCAATAATAAATAATAATAAAAATAATAATATTACCATAGTTTCAGGAACTATTTAACATAATTTTTAATAGATATTCTATAATGTGAATCATAATTACGAGTATTATATTACATTCTTATGATTATTGTTATTTTAATGTATAAACGTTAAATAATCTTCTTAAAATAGTCTTCTGGCCTATTCTGGATGTTTTTCTATCAATGCATGGTTCAAATTGATAATTTGTTGTTGATTCACTAGGTTTCAACAGTTCGTAATACACCACGCCACTCTGGTCCCACCAGACACAGAGCATTGTCTTGCGACCAAAACGATTTCGCCTTGGAGTCGATGGATCGTGACAACCATGATTTTTTGCGCTTAGAGTTTTCGAAATAAATCCATTTTTCATCACCCGTCACTATTAGATTCAAAAATGTTTCCCGATTATACTTTTGAAGCAGCATTTTGCAGACTATATTTCATTTGCCTGTCGTTCAATTGATGTAGCACCCATCTTCTCATCTTTTAGATTTTTTTCCATTGCTCGTAATCGGTCGCCAATCGTTTCTTGGGCAACATTTAGCGCTTCTGCCAATGGTTTTTGAGTTTGGATTGGATCTTCATCCAATAATTCCTGCAGTTTCGCATCTTCACACTTTTTCGGTCTATCAGAAGGTTCTTGGTCTTGCACCACTTTTGAATTGTCAAAACCACGTTTCACATATTTTTATGGCTGGAGCATGCTCACCGCAAGCTTCTACCAGCGAACGATGACACTTTAGCAACACTTTGGTTTTGATTAAATAAGAAAAGTAATGCATACCGCAAATGCCCTTTTTCAGGCACGAAACTCGACATTTTCAAAGAGGTATAAATCTATGACAGTGTTACTTTCACAAAATATAACATGTATGGCATGATGTCAGTAGAATATGATATATGTGTCAAATCGTAACATTACATACTTAGCCTAGCGACATATTTTAAAAAACCGGTAATGCCTTTCCAGTACACCTGGTATGCATATATATACAGACTTGTTCATTCTAGAATTAGATATGCGCTGTCCACAAGTGGAAAGAGTGCAGTTAGGTTAAAGCGCGCGAGAAAGGAGGATAGAATATCTCTCACTGGCCGTTTCGTTTTCTCCCACTTTTGTATTGCAAACAACTTCCCCTACTTTCTCGCGTTTATTTCAAGAATATTTTATTAGTTTCACGCCAAACGGCAAAACATTTCAAGAAAATAGCCATGTTTGAAAATCTTTTTAATTTTTAGAATTTTCTATTTCATTTATTTCAAGAATATTTTATTAGTTTCACGCCAAACGGCAAAACATTTCAAGAAAATAGCCATGTTGCATTTTATTAAAAGATTCAAATAAAATGCATCAAATAATTTATACAATTCAAAAATGTAGGTACGTATTGTCAATGCACGCGAGAAAGTAGGGGAAGTTGTTTGCAATACAAAAGTGGGAGAAAACGAAACTGCCAGTGAGAGATATTCTATCCTCCTTTCTCGCGCGCTTTAACCTAACTGCACTCTTTCCACTTGTGGACAGCGCATATCTAATTCTAGAATGAACAAGTCTGTATATATATATATACACATGTACACATATACCCATGTATATATATATATATATATACCGTGCATTCATTTTACCTCGCTACGAAAACTGTACTACATTATATTCGGGTGTAGCTGCCGAATACCGATCAGAATGTAAAGCGGTGGGGCGCGAGTCATTTGAATCACGACTATAACTGACTACTGATCGTACTAGCCGCCAAGTACCACGAACAACTACTTAATCTGTAATCTGTAGTCAGTCATTGTTGTGATTCGACTGACTCGCGTCCCAACACTTTACATTCTGATCGGCATTCGGTATCTAGACCCGAATATAATATGATACGGTGTTTGTAGCATTTTAATATGAAAGCACGGTATATATATATATATATATATATATATATATATATATATATATATATACGGGTCTTTCATTAAGCGCTTCCTATCCTTAAATTTAAATAAAACAAAGTGTGTGTGAAATATCATCGCAATTTTTTATTCCTTTGAAATGTAATATAATATCGTGCAAATGTCCACTGCAGCTTCGCTGGGTAGCACGCATCCGAAATTTCCATTTTTCCACTCTGGCGCATAAATCAAGCTGAATTTGACCAATGGCAATTCGCCAGATGTACCTTTAACAACATGGCCGCTGTCAACTGTCAAAGTCCCTATTGGAAGACCCGTTATATGTACATACATATATGTTATGCATACATATATACACATATATACACACACATATATATATATATATATATATATATATATATATATTTATGGTCTGTACTTAATTTAAATGTTTTTAAATATTAATAGAATGCAATTCTTTTACCAAGTTTCACGTTGGATTGGGCCAAAATGTTAAGAATCTTTTATTACGTATGTTTAACAACATACTTGTACTAACAAAAATAAATTAAATTTTATACTTTATTTTAAACTCGCTCTTACTCTTAATACTTAATTTTAAGTATTATCTCAGGGTATTTGTGAATTATTTTGAAAAAACTAGAGTTTGTCTTGAGATAATAATCACATTAATTGATAAACTAATTATTTTAAACTAGTTCTTACTCTTAATACTTAATTTTAAATGTTATCTCAGGGTATTTGTGAATTCTTTTGAAAAAAACTATAGTTTGTCTTGAGACAATAATTACATTAATTGATAAACTAATACCGAACAATTATTAATTTACAATGGTTTTAAGAAAATTATTGAAACAAAAACAAATATTACTTCATAATTTATTATCCTGTGCCTATACGAAATTTAAATTACACTAACCTTATATGTTCAAAATGCAAATTTTAAATCATAATAGTTTCTTTTCTAATTCTTATGTCAAAATCCTTGAATTTGAATCTCCCTGCAATATCTAAACTCCTTTTATTACCAATCAGCTGTATTATATAGGTCAATGTTATATTCATAATTGAAGATGGCTGCTAATGTTTGTCATTGTTTACTTAGCACTAATATATTAAATTTTTATACACTTCAATATATTTATTAATGCACAAGTTTGTAAATTTTATATTTTAAACACTTTACTATTATATCAGGTAAGTACTTTTTTCATTTGCCTATAATATACATATATAAAATTTTGTTTCATAAATTTTCACGTTTTCTTACATGTGCCAAACTATCAGGTTGTTACATATGAAATGTCCGATTTTGTAAGGAATAAAAGAAAGACTAAATTTAAAAAAATATAAATATTTATTCTGCAAAATAGTCTCCATTTACATCAATAGTTTGTTGCCAGCGGCCGGGAAGCTTTATGATAACCGTCTCCGGTTATCATAAAGTATCCACTTTTCATCACACGTGACCACTCGATGAAGAAACGGTTCAACTTTCTGTCGATTAGCCAAAGAGGTAGCCACCTAATCGACGGAGCTTATTGGCTTCCGTTAATTGGTGCGGCACTCATCGATCGAGTTTCTTTACTTTGCCAATCGAAGAAAGGTGACCACTAATGGTGGCAATGGATACTTGAAATGTTTCTGCAAGGCTACGCACTGTTGTCGACGGATTACTTTCAACTTCTACACGCAACTCGTCGTCATTAACGGTGCTACGCGCATATCCGCGAGGCTCATTTTCCAAATCAAAATTTCCCTCGCTGAATTTTTTAAACCATCGCTGTAATGTGTGTTCATTACACGTGGTTTCACCGAACGTCTGATTAATTTCTCGCGTTGCTGCAGCCGCATTTAATCCCCTTTTAAATTGAAAGAGGTAAATTGCCCGAATATCTCTTGCCGACAGCATATCCATAGGCGAGACAAGGACAGGTGTATTAATCTTTCCAAGAAATGGAACAGGTACACACTTCAAAATAAATACCCTTTTCTATAAATACAATAATAATTTTCACCAAAAACATACACGTCTTCACACAGGTGCGATTCAGTTCAGATTGAAGGAAAAAACGGACATTACATTTGTAACAACCTGATATATACCAAACAACTCTGTTACTCCGGAAACTTGTTGGTCGTATATATGCCTTTTTTGAATATAACAGAAACATAACGTTTTTTCTATTTTTATTCTTTTTCATTGTCCATAATTATTTATTCATTTACAATATTTATTTATAATTAATTTAAATTTATACTATTTATATTGTAATTCTCTTGCTTTAACAAACCTCTATTAAAATTTAATATTAGATTCTCGGGCTCTCCGCGATGTTGGACAGAAGTTCTCGAAAGAAACGGCGTCTTTCGAGAACTTCTGTCCAACATTGCGGGGAGTCCGAGAATCTAATATTACTCATATTTAAAACCGAGAAAACTTTCGTTCAAACATATCTAAAGGGTGTTTCAAATTTCGCGGTTTTTTTTCAAAGAATAAATAAAACACATAATTTGCATTCACTTTCAAAAACTTTTTATTGGTAATTGAAGTATCAGTTATGACATTTATATGCGAAAAATAATATATGCCAAATGGCCTCCTCTTGCAGCTTCACAGACGTCCACTCTTTTGTTAAAATTTTCAATGACATTTTGACATAATTAAGGCTCTATCTCACCAATGACACGAATAATTTCATCTTTCAAAACAGAAATTGATTGTGGATTGTTTTTATAAATATGACTTTTCACATAACCCCAAAGAAAATAGTCTAACGTTATCAAATCAGATGATCTTGGTGGCCAATTAACATCACCGTTTCTTGAGATTACACGTCCAGGAAATTTTTCTCTCAATAAATCATTTGATTCGTGTGCAAAGTGAGGTGTAGCGCCATTCTGTTGAAACCACATATCCTCTAGATCAATATTCATTAATTCAGGCCACAAAAATTCGGTTATCATCCGACGCTATCGATCACCATTGACAGCTTCACCAGCAGCATTTTCAAAGAAGTAAGGTCCAATTACACCACCGGACCATAAAGCATACCAAACAGTAACTTGTTTAGGTTGCGTAGGTTTGTCATGAATAATTTGTAGATTTTCGTCACCCCAGATACGGCAATTTTGTTTATTAACTTAGCCATCAAGTTCAAAATGTGCCTCATCGAAAACATTATTTTTTGAGAAAAAGCAGCTGGTTGTTCATTGATGAAATTGACAAATGAACGACATTTTAAATGATCTAATAGCTTCAGTTTCTGTGTTATTTGAACCTTATATGCCTTCATAGCTAAATTCTTGTGTAAAATACGCCACGTTGTTAATACACTAAGTCCAAGTTGTTGTGAATGTCGTCTAATGGAGATTTCAGGATCTTCAGCAACACTTTCACGTACCAAACCAATATTTTCTTGTGAACGACCACTACGATTGTATTTTTCACTTGTTTGATCCTCCACGGAATCGGTCTTTTGAATTTTTTTAATAATTCGACCAATAGTGCTTTCAGATGGATAATTATGTAAACTATAAGACTCACGTAATTTTCTAAAAACTCTTTTCACAGAACGCTGATTTTCATAAAATAATTCAATAATTTGAACGCGTTGTTGTACCGTATACGAAGCCATTTTTATAAATATCATACATCACACTTTTTAAATGCCCACATACCCAGACAAATTCAGTGCGCCGTCTATATTTTATTGATTCTTAAAGAAAACCGCGCAATTTGAAACACCTTTTATATATATATAGTATATATATATATATATATATATATATATATATATATTTATATATATATATATAAATTTTATCTATTTATCAAGTTGTTGAACCCCTTCTTGGGCCTGATTTCACATCTATCACTATATTCTAAATATTCTATATAAATCTCTACAATAACATTCACTTTAAGTAAAATTATCTTCCTATTTTAGGTTCCAGATTTGATGAATACGCTAATTCAGATTGGATTTATTTATATTACTGCAAGATATACATATATACAAAAGAGATTTATTTAAGAAAATAGTATTTTGCGTAAATTAAAATATATTGTAATCTTTATCAAATTATTGTAAGTATTAAACTGGCTCGTAGACTTCCGTATGTATACAGGATTCCCTGCTCGTGCGGGTCAAACAAAGCATGAGCGTTGTACCAGGCTACTGCGCGTAGCTGGTTTCACACTTGAGTATAGGCTTGAAACCGGGCACCATATCCACTTCAATTCTACTATTTACTTGACCCACATTAGTCATTACTAAGTCAATGAATCTATAAGATATCTAAACACTCTAATTACCTAAACCATGATGATGATTACCCCCTACATAACGTCTGGAAATCCTGTATCACCAAACTATTTAACCATAACCGTCACACTCCATTGACCCATGACCAATATTACTATATAAACATCCACCATAGACTTTTACACCAGTCTCAGTGCAACAACGAAAACATTAGCAGCAATTAAAGCTTGAAGATGTTTCATATAAATGGTGACTAAACGTCGGTACCAGAATTATCGAAGACGCAGTTCGAGCTCGAACGTCAAAATCGATACACTTTCCTAATTTAATCTAATTATTTTGTTCCATGTCTACTTAATGTATACATTATATAATCTTACTTCTTATACGAAGGTAGCCGTTTATATTTTGGGAATAGCAAACAAAAAAAAATTTTTTATTATCGAAAATAGTTTTATTGCTTTTCAAAATATTCTCCTTGAAAATCAATGCACTTTTGCATTCGCTTAAACCAATCCGAAAAGCATTGCTGCCACTGTGAAGGCGGTATCTCCAAAATATGAATTTTGAATGCCTCAGCTGTCTCTTCCGGCGTAGAAAACAGTTGACCACGAAGTTTATTCTTCACGTGTGGGAACAAAAAGAAATTATAGGATGCTAGATCAGGGCTGTACGGCGGATGGCTCATCAATTCAATGTTTTGCCAGGTCAAATATTCAATTATTTGAACCGATCTGTAAGAGCTCGCATTGTCATGGTGGAGAACGATCTGTTGTTTTCCTTATTTCTTCAAAAACTTTGGCAAATAAATAGTTGTGTACCATTCGGAGTTGACCGCTTTACAACTCTCTAAAGGCACGGTTGCAACGTGACCGGTTTTTTCGAAAAAACAGGCGACCATTTGTTTTGATGTGCTTCGAGCGCGAACAACTTTTGTTGGTTTTGGCTCATCTTGAAATACCCACACAGTCGACTGCTATTTACTATCAGGCTCATACATATAGATCCAAGATTCATCACCTGTGACGACTTTATAAATGTTCTTTGAAGCACCGCCATTGTATTTTGTGTGCATTTCTTGGCACCAATCGACGCGAGTCCGTTTTTGAGCGGTTGTCAAACTATGTGGTACCCAACGTGAATATAACTTCTTAATGGCTAAATGTTCATGCAGGATCTTATGCACGCTGGTGTTACTAATACCTAGAGGTGCCTCGATCTCACGATATGTCACATGACGGTCTTGTATTATCAATTCAGACACTGCATTAATGTTTTCCGACACAATATTTGTGGGACGACCTTCACGAAATTCATCGTCCAAAGAACGCCGTCCAAGTTTGAATTCACTGTACCAACGATATACAGTAGTTTTCGATGCTTTATCACCATATAAAGAATTCAGCTCGTCGATGCATTCTTATTGAGATAATCCACGCCGAAAGTTATGAAAAATAATTGCACGAAAATGTTCGCGAGTTAATTCCATTTTTTCGCTGATATAAAATTTTCAAGTTACTGTCAACAATAGATATAAACTGTCAAGATAAATAACGGGTGGGCCATCTATCGGTTTAAATTTGAACCACCGGTTCGAATCTGGCAATACTTATATCATACTATTCTGTCACAAAATTCAGTAAATTATCTCCACTGAACGAAACGAATCGATTTACACTTGAGCAACGTTGGGATTTTTTGAAAATTTATTTCGAAAACAAAGACAATGGTCGGAAATTGGACGAAAATGTCGCACAAAATTTGGTCGCAGAGAAGGACCAACAGTGCCCGATATACGCAAGTTTATTGGTAAAGTTCGTGAAACTGGTTTCATTGTTGATGCGCCAAGACGCGAGCGTGCGTACAGTGCGTACACCCGAAAATATCGAAGCTGCGACTGAGAGTGTGCGTGAAAATCCATCAACATCAACTCGTCATCGTTCTCAAGAGTTGAACATTTCACGCACCAGTTTACGTCAAATTTTGCGAAAAGATCTCTGTATGACGTTTTACAAAGTTCAATTGGTTCAAGAGTTGAAGCCGCATGACCATCAGCTTCGTTTTCGCTTCGCTAGAAGGGCAAACGAGAAACTGCACGATGATGTCGATTTTGCCAAAAAAATCATCTTTTCGGCCGAAGCTCATTTTCATCTTGGTGGGTACGTTAACAAGTAAAATTGCCGTATTAGGGGCTCAGAAAACCCACACGTGGTTTTACAGAAGCCAATGCACGCATTACGAGTGACTGTTTGGTGCGGCTTGTGGAGCGGAGGCATCATTGGCCCATATTTCTTGGAAAATGAGGACGGCGCAACCATTACGGTCAATGGAGACACCTATCGCACCATGATAACCGATTTTTTTGTGCCCGCTCTTCATGGTATTGATGTGAGCGATGTTTGGTTTCAACAGGATGGTGCAACTTGCCACACATCTCATGCCACATTCGATTTATTGCGTCAAACGTTTGATGGCCGTTTAATTAGCCGAAATGGTGATGTCAATTGGTCGCCAAGAAGCTGCGATTTGACACTGTTGGACTATTTTCTGTGGGGCGCCGTTAAAGACGAGTGTTATGCCGACAAACTAGAGAAAATTGAGCATTTGAAGGCCAGCATTCGTGATGTCATTGCCGAGATATGACTCCATACACTCGAAAAAGTGCTCGAAAATTGGTCCGATCGAATGGGGTACTGTGAGGCCAACCGCGGCAGCCATATGTATGAGCTAATATTACATCTCTAACCAGAACAATTGTACTTCACAACAAAAAAATAAATTTGGCAAAATTTCAAACCGTTTTTGTTTTATTGCATTTTTAAATTTAAACTTTCAAATGACCCACCCGTTACGTACATATATACATATGTATATACATATATACATATATACATATATACATATATACATATATACATATATACATATATACATATATACATATATACATATATACATATATGTATACATATATACACATATACATATACACTATTACCTCCTCCTTTGCGAAAGAAAATGAGGGAATGTCTGGTTATTTATGTGAATATAGATGATTTGTTACCTCCTTTGTCTTAATAAATAATAGGGATATTATTTAATAGAAAATATTTATTTGCACATGATGGTTAGTCAATTTATTACGAGCGCGTGTTCGGCTAGCTAAAGCACTATAATAAATGCAAACAAAAAAAGAAAAGAAAGTAATGTAATTGAATGTAATGTGAGGAGTTAATAATTAGTAGTTGTGTACAATGAGCATCAAAAGTCCAGGACGTGTGCTATGCTGAAAGAAAGATTATTAGTGGAAATAAAACGACAGGATTGCCATTTTATTCACAAGTTAAATTAATTCGTAAAGCTTGAATGTGTTGAATACAGATAATTAATAAGAACGAGAGCAACAAATAAAATATGATAAACGTAATAGCAAAGCTGTAATAAAAGGTAAGTCTAACTATATTTAGCTGTTTAATAAAATATACAAAGGGTTAGATTAAAATGTGCATCGGGCGATGCGTGTACTTGCGTGTTTGTGAATATATATCCTTGGTCAGGATATATCTTTTGAGATAAATTATGTCGTTGATCTGTTTTAGTACTTAACATGGCTCCTCCCAGTACTTCTCAAACTTCGGAGACAGGTACCGTTAACATTGCGGGCTGTACAACCGAACCAGATCGCCTGCTTGGTAGTCATTTTCTTCGGCGTTGATATCATAGGTCTCCTGCAAGATTTTTTTCAGACTTTCAACGACACTTTAAATTTTATAGTAGCAGGAGTTCTCTGCCAAACAGAACGTTCCCTAGAGATTAACCAATGGTAATGGTAAGTACTAGTTCCAATCTTTCTGATGTTTAGAGATCACCTTTGATAAATGTCTGATTATTGTTCCATTTATTCGCTTTACCATTCCATCTGACTGCGAATGTAAGGAAGTTGTTCTCGTTGTTTGAAACCCCAGAAATCCACACATATTTTCAAAGCTTCGTCCTTGATCGAAATGGAGTTCCAAGTGTACTCCAAAGCGTCTAATATTGTGTATTTATGGAAAAGGCTCATCTGCATCTATAGCTGTTCTTTCCAAAAGGATCACTACATTATATTGTTGCATAAGTACACATCGGCGTTTCTGTGATCCGTTACTTGCCCCGCAGTTAACACATTTTCCACATCACTTAATTATGCCTCGCGAACAATTTATTCAAGAAAATCTCTGACGCACTTTCTCTAATATTTTATGGATGCCAAAATGGCCTCCTAGAAGAACCATCGCTATTTACATCTTACGCTCTGTTCCATCCGGATTTTCCGATATACGTTTCAGCAGGACGAGGAAATTTTATTATACCCAGTGTACTTTCTAAGTCATATGACCGCGAAGAAATTTTTTGCATATTACGTTTTGCCGTTTCTTTTTCAACATAAGAAGACGGCCTGGTCAGAATCCGTTTCTTGATCTATTTGCACATTTTTGGTTGCCATCAATTATCAATCATGGTAATTTTAAAGGTGTTAGTTGATGTTTCTTCTACTCGTCTGTAATATTTACAATCTTCAGGATATAGCTTTCTTGAAAGAGAAGTTTTTTTGGCATTTTCTAAAATCTTTTGCTCCAGATTTTTCTCTAAAATTTCGAAATTTCCAGATTTCTTTGCACCACTTGTTTCAGATTTTTCCCTAAAATCTTTGAACTTTGTACTAGTATTTTCAAAAGCGAATTCATATCAATCTGTCTATTGAAGCTCCACTTTACTTTCAGATGCTAGTAGAGGGACCTCCTCATTGACCTTGACCACAATGCATGTTGGAACGGTCAAGGTCAACGAGGAGGTTCTAGAATCGGCTGAGCCCGAGGAGGTTTCAATGTCAATGTCATTTCAATGTCGAGGTCATTTCAATGTGAAGGTCACATCAAAGTCACGGTCGTTTCAATGTAAAGGTCACTTCAAAGTCACGGTCGTTTCAATGTCAAGGTCACATCAATGTCAGGTCGTTTCAATGTCAAGGTCGCTTCAAAGTCACGGTCGTTTCAATGTCAAGGTCACCTTCCTACGAAAGTCTTTCCACATCAAAACTGCCTAGTAAAGAAAGTTTTTATGATCTACTCTCAGTCACGTAAGAGATGAAGATTATCGCAGAGCAGAAAAGGGAAAATATAGTGATATACATATATATATATATATATATATATATATATATATATATATATATATATATATATCAGATGTTCTACTACTTGCAGATATTTTCGAAATATTTGCATGTACAATTATAAATTGGATCCCGTACATTATTTTACATCACCAGGATTAAGTTGGGACGCTATGTTGCGCATGACGCGTATAAATTTAGAATTACTCACAGATGTAGATATGTTTAATTTTTTTAAGAAGGGTGTACGTGGGGGCGTGAGTATGTGTTGTAAAAGAAAGGAAATTGCTAACAATGAATTCATACCAGAATATGATTCTTCAGAGGCCAAAAAATACATATTATATCTCGATGCAACGAATTTATATGGTTATGCCATGACATTCAATTTACCACATGGTCAATTTGAATGGTTAACAAATGAGGAGCTCATGGGAATGGATATACTTGCTTTAGAAGACGATGGAGACACTGGATATGTTTTCGAAGTTGATTTAGAATATCCGACACATCTTCACGACCATCATAATGATTTTTCTTTCTGTCCGGAACACGTTATCCCACCTCATTCGAAGTATGGTAAATTAATTCCAAACCTTCACAATAAATCTAATTATGTAATACACCTAACTTACCTTATGTAATATACCTAACTCTGAAACAATGTATAAATCATGGATTTAAACTATGTGGGATTCGTCGTGGAATTCGATTTAAACAAAGTCGGTGGTTAAAGAAATACATTGATTTTAATACATTAAAACGGAACGAATCTACCAACGAGTTTTTTAAGCAATTTTATAAGTTAATGGTTAATAGCATATTTGGAAAGACAATGGAGAATGTAGAAAATCGCGTTAATATAAAACTGGTTTCCCATTGGGAAACTATTCATAAAAGACTTGGCGCTGAGGCATATATTGCAAAACCAAATTTTAAATCATCCAAAGTCTTTTCTGAATCTCTAACAGCCATCGAACTGGCACATGTACGTGTAGATTATGTGAAGCCTGTGTATGCAGGATTCACAATTTTGGAAATATCTAAGGAGGTAATGTATCGCATCTTTTACGATTTTTTAAAACCTATGTTCGATACAGACGTTTCTTTACTGTATACGGATACAGACTCATTAGTTATATGC
>JAVIWB010001259.1:0-20869 GCA_031893035.1 Dermolepida albohirtum | reverse complement strand
AACGTCCAGAAAGAGCGCGAAGACACGATAAAGTGATTTTACAGCACGATGACGCGCCGTCTCATACAGCAAAACCGGTCAAGGAAGCGTTGAAAGCCCTGGGATAGAACATAATATTGCACCCACCGTACTCTCCAGGCCTTTCCCCATCCGACTATCACCTTTTCGCATCAATGGGACACGCGTTTGCAGAGCAGCACTTCGCCAATTTCGAAGAAGTTAGAAAATGGCTCGTGGTTTTGCTCAAAGGACAAACAGTTTCTTTTGGAAAGGCATCCATAAATTGCCTGAAAGATGGGCAAGATGTGTAGAATCAATTGGCCAATGCTATGAATAAATAAATTTTTCCATTTTCTTGAAAAGTATGTAGTTTTTTTAAGAAAAAAACAGTAATCTTTCTGGTACACCTGGTATACTTGAATGTGTAATATAGAAGTATATATTTTAAATTTCATGTATTTGGATTTGATTTCGTTAAAAGTCTAAAACTGTGTAGAGTGGTCTAATTTATTTACGAGGTACTGTATGTCTTCTGCTTTTCCTTTTTATTTGTGTATATTAAAAACATCTGCGTCGTATTACTTCTTTTTGTCTTGTAAAGAAAACTTTCTTTTAAACACTGTTATATTTATCATTTATCATTAATGTAATATTATTCTGATGTTCGTTACGCATTTTATAAACAATTTTAAAAAATATTTTGAACTTAAACCCTTTCCATGCTATCTGCTTCTGGGTTTCCGGGCTGGAACCGCGTGATATCTGCCGACGTTTTTTGATTGAAATTGAATCTGAAGGTTCCCTTCCTTTCCTCGACGTCTTGGTAACTCGTCATCCGAATGGTTCACTAGGACATTCAGTGTACCGCAAACCCACACACACTGATCGATATCTCAATGCCCTCTCCCATCATCATCCCGCCCAGAAACGGGGCGTTATCAATTCCTTAGTGCAAAGAGCTGTCAACATATCTGACCAGCATTCTATATTCCAGGAATTAAGTCATGTTACCAAAGCTCTTATAAATAATAATTTCTCCAACCATAATATTCAGCGAACCATAGATCGACATCTTAATCCCAAAATCCCACAACTTAATACACAGCTTACATCATCTCTCCCCCTCTCTAAAGCCCACCTACCCTATATACAAGGTGTTACTGACCGCATCAGTAGGGTTCTTCTCAAAAACAACATCAAAACCATCTTCAAACCCCATTCCAAATTATCTGACCCTTTTGCCGTAAAAGACCATGTTTCTTTAGAATCACTTGGTGTGTACAGAATTCCTTGTTCATGCGGCAGGGCATATATTGGTGAAACAAAGCGGTCTGTCGGCACTCGTGTTTCTGAACATGAGCGTTGTACTAGGTTGCTGCGCATAGCCGGTTCTGCACTTGCCGAGCATAGGCTGGAAACCGGGCACAATATTCAGTTTAATTCGACCAAGATCCTATCCCGCACTAACCATTTCTATGGTCGCAAAATCCGTGAAACTATAGAGATCTTTAAGCACCCCAATAACCTTAACCGCGATGATGGCTACACCTTCACAACGCTTGGCAATCCTGTATCTCCAAGCTACCCAACCGCAACCGTAACGCTCCATTGACCCATGACCCATTATCCATATATATATATATACCCGTCCCCCATCGACTTACACCAGTTTCAGTGCAGTAGTTCAGCCCTGAAGATGTCCCATACAAATGGGTACGAAACGTCGGCAGATATACTAGTGACGCAGTTCCAGCCCGGAAACCCAGAAGCAGATAGCATGGACCACGACCGCGGAAGTCTACGTACCAAATTAAACCCTTTCCAGTCTGAATAAATATTTTATACAGTAGTATGTGTACGTGATACATGTAATACATACGATATATTGTATTATTTATCAAGATGCGTATATTTTAGATGGATAGACATTTCGTTTATTTATTGCATTAAGACCACTTTGACGTCAGAAGTAACAGAGTCAACGTAATTTTGACTGTTCGGGAAACGTTTTATTTGCGTATAAACGGTTGTTACTAGTTTTAAACTATGTACATACGTAAATCGTTTAAATGACAGATATAAATAGTATGGATTATGCCTTCGAATACTTGTACAGTTACAGTATGTTGTAAAACATTTTTTAATACAGATGCAGTTGTATTTTAGACAAAAACAAATACGTATGTACCAATGCAAAATAACAGAAATGGATAATTCAAATTTCAACGAGACAAATAGTTAAAATTTTATCAGTGTGTACATGTGTTATAATACATATTGGATATACTGGTTAACCGGATGTGTTATAAATAATTATTCATATGTTCAACTTTAATCAATTTATGACCTTCGTATTTGTAAAATCGAAAAACGTATTTTAACTTTTATTGTTATTCCAGCTCCGAACAGCTCAAAGTTTATTATTCAGTAAAACACAATTCGAGCTAAAAATAAATATAGTGAGTCACAAAAGTCTTCGTACACCCCATGAATATTGAATATCGTCAAATGTGTGTAAATGTGTTAGGCTTTCTATTCCGTGTTTGCACAAAGATTACTAAAGCACGTTGATTAAAACTTTTTCAGTACAAGTTGATCGGAAGATTACATTTAAATATTGGGTTGGCAACTAAGTACTTTCGGTTGCTTTATTTTTTGTATAACGTATATTAGTGCTGTCACATTGACGTAACTTCTGAAGCAAGTAGTGCGTGATTTTTATTAAAGCTATTAGTTGTGGGTTAATTTTAAATGGAGTGCAGAAACGAACATTTTCGACATATTTTACTATTTTATTTCCGTAAAGGAAAGAAAGCTGCTGCGGCTTACAAAAAGATATGTGAAGTTTATGGTGCTAATTGCTTAACAGAGCGCACGTGTCAGAATTGGTATAAAAAATTCCGTTCTGGAGATTTTTCCCTCAAAGATGAGCAACGTTCTGGTCGGCCTACTGAAGTTGATGATGACCAAATCAAAGTCATAATTGAAGAGGATCGTCATATAACTGTTCGAGAGGTTGCGGAGAGTCTACATGTATCGCACACAACAATTGAAAAACATTTAAAATGTCTTGGGCTAGTTAAGAAGCTTGATATTTGGGTACCTCACGAATTGAAAGAAATTCATTTAACACAAAGAATCAATTTTTGCGATATGCACCTTAGACGAAATGAAACCTACTTTCTCTTATAAAGAATCATCACTGGTGATGAAAAATGGGTCCTGTACAGTAACATAGTTCGAAAACGATCATGGAGCAAACACGATAAACCAGCTCAAACCACATCGAAAGCTGAATTGCATCCAAAAAAAAACATGCTGTCAGTTTGGTGGGATTACAAAGGTGTTGTGTTTTTTGAGCTGCTTCAAAGGAACCAAACAATCAATTCTGATGTTTACTGTCAACAATGAATAAAACTGGATGAAAGAATCAAAGAAAAACGGCCAGAATTGTCAAATCGGAAAGGTGTAGTTTTCCACCAAGATAATGCAAGGCATCACACATCTTTGGCAACTCGTGGGAAACTATTGGAGCTTGACCGGGAAGTGATGCCACATCCCCAATACAGCCCTGATCTAGCACCATCTGATTACCATTTATTTCGAAGTTTGCGGAATTCTTTGAATGGTAAAACTTTCACAAATGACGATGACCTTCACTCGCACCTGGTTCAGTTTTTTTGCTGATAAGGACCAGAAATTTTATGAGCGCGGAATCACGCAGCTGAAAAAAAGATGGCAAAAGGTCATTGAGCAAAATGGAAAATATATAATTGATTAAAAAGTATTCTTTATTTAAAGAAAAGTGTTTTATTTTATAATACAAAACCGAAAGTACTTAGTTGCCAACCCAGTACATGAAAGAATTTGGAGAAAAGCTCATTTACTTTAAAGTACACAGTTTCCAATTTTAACAAAAAGAATATTTACTTTACCTGCTTTTGTATTTATTTCTTTATACATTTCTTTAATAATTTAATCTTGTATTAATAAGTACTTACTAACAAAAAACCAAATCGTTATTTGCTACATAAATCGGAGCCAGCTAAAGAGCACATTCACATCAAAACTTCCAAACTATATTTCTTATTTACTTACGTAATTATACCACATACTTGTAAATTAAGGATTTCAAAAGAGTGAATAAAAATGTCGATTCTCAGTTAATTCTTTTAATGCCTCTGTTAGATTATTAACCTTTCATATTGATACAAGGATTGCAAAGTGTATCTACCTGAATCTGTACCTAGACTATGTGTTTTGAATTTCGTGTGTTAATTAGATTAGTAAAGTCGTTGAACTAATGTACATTTCAATATCAAACAGTTTCAAAGATAAATAAAGAAGTTCGTCTATGTTTGCAAAACTAAATCAGTGTATTTTTGCTGAAGGAAGTATTATTTGTTCCGAAAGGTTCAGAACGAATCGAGAAGTGGGTAAAATAAACTGTCTTTAAAATTTAGCGGCTTTTTTTAAGAATAAATAAAACAGATCATTTGCATTCACTTTCAAAAACTCTTTATTGGTAATTGAAGTATTAGTTATGACATTTATATGCGAAAAATATCTGCCGAATGGCCTTCTCTTGCAGCTCCACAGACGTCCACTCTTTCGTTAAAATTTTCAATGACTATCTCACCAATGGCACGAATAATTTCATCTTTCAAACCAGGAATTGATTGTGGATTGTTTTTATAAATTTGACTTTTCACATAACCCCAAAGAAAATAGTCTAACGGTGTCAGATCACACGATCTTGGTGGCCAATTAACATCACTGTTTCTTGAGATTACACGTCCAGGAAATTTTTTTCTCAATATATCAATTGATTCGTGTGCAAAGTGAGGTGTAGCGCCATCCTGTTGAAACCACATATCCTGTAGATCAATATTCATTAATTCAGGCCACAGAAATTCGGTTATCATCCAACGATATCGATCACCATTGACAGTTACAGCTTCACCAGCAGCATTTTCAAAGAAGTAAGGTACAATTACACCACCTAACCATAATACACACCAAACAGTATCTCGTTAAGGATGCATAAGTTTCTCATGAATAATTCGTGGATTTTCCTCGCCCCAGATACACCAAGTTCAAAATGAGCCTCATCGGAAAATATTATTTTTTGAGGAAAATCAGCTGGTTGTTAATTGATCAAATTGACAAGTAAACGACGTTTTAAATAATCTAATGGGTTCAGTTCCTGTGCTATTTGAACCTTATATGCCTTCAGAGCTAAATCCTTGTGTAAAATACGCCATGTTGTTAATCCACTAAGTCAAAGTTGTTGTGAACGTCGTCTAATGGACATTTCAGGATCTTCAGCAACACTTTCACGAACCAAACCAATATTTTCTTGTTAACGACCACTACGACTGTATTTTTCACTTTTTTGATCTTCCTCAGAACCGGTCTCGTGAAATTTTTTAATAATTCGACCAATAGTGCTTTCAGATGGACGATTATGTAAACCATAGAATTCACGTAATTTTTTAAAAACTCTTGTGACAGAACGCTGATTTTCATAAAATAATTCAACAATTTGAACACGTTGTTGTACCGTATACGGTACATTTTTATAAATGTCATACATCACAATTTTTAAATGCCCACATGCCCAGACAAATTCAGTGCGCCATCTATATTTTATTTATTCTTTAAAAAAAACGCGCAATTTGAAACACTCTTTAGTTTGAAATGTAACTTCAATTTAAAACATAATCGATGACTTTACAAAAATTCTGACTCTCAAAGGATAACTTTCGTCATGTCTTTGACAATTGCATCACTGTTGGCATAAGATTATTGCAAGTAAGTATGTAGACTGTGATTATGTTATTTAAGATCAATACAATAAAGTTTCGTTTCTAATAATTCTGGTCTTTATCGAAAATCCTTCGTAAATCATGAATTAAAGGACTATAGAGAACTAATATCGATGCTATCTCTTATTATGTAAACAGATAAGCTGGAAGCTTTATGCAATACATGAGGACACCATTGATGATAACGAAATTTCTGTGTGAATTTGGAAAAATGACGCTGATGGATATCGTTATAGACATTAAAACATTTATAACAATGTGGTATTTACAGTTTACACTAGAAGAATTTTTCTGCTCGGTTTGTGGAGGGAAATTTTAAACAAATACTACGAATGTTTAATTAAATACGTATTCATTAATTCATACCATATGTAATGGCCAACACCCTAAGTCAGTAATTGAAAACAGTTTGAATGAAAAATTACAAAGAGAAAATAAAAAAAAGCGAAACGAAACGTTCAAATTGAGTCACATTTCATACATTTCCATATAAAATACATAAGGGTTTGGGCAGACCACATGAAGTGCGAATAATATGCATACCAATATATCCTTGTAATTGTCAACTCATATGAGAAGTATCCTCCCAGTTTTCAGAGATAATAATAATAATAATAATATTTATTAAATACCCAACAGAGACGACTCCAAAACTGGTTAAAAAATAGAGATAAGAGATGATACGAGTATCATTTTACCTATTACTTATTCTTACTTTACATTTACGTTTTATTTTTAAATTTGTATTAGTTGTCCTGTAATTGGAACTTGTTTTGTTGGACAATAAAGTTTATTATTATTATTAATGTAAGATAAAAAGAGATAATTACGTATGTACACTACCGGTCATATTTATTTGCCCACCCCAATTTTATGTGTTTCCTGAAATACGGATTATCTTTCGAAAAATCTGTATTATAATTATTCAACAATATTATTAGAGGAAGTAATTCTATATGAATTTCTACGAAAATCTTAAATTGTTTGTGATATACCGTAAAGCTGTCATAAATTGGAAAAATACCATAAATATTATATAGACTAATCCCTACAGTATTAACAGTTTTACCTGCATTTCCGAAAGTTATTACCAATATTGTGTTATTGTACTAACTAATTACTATATTAGGATGTGTTATTCAAAAAGGAAAATAAATTTTATGTCAGTCATCGTTCATCTTTTGTTGCGAAAACAGTGAAATAGAGAGTTATTGTGAATATTTTAATGCAATGCCGAAGACGAAGAAATTATCTGTTGAAGTGCGTGCTATGATAATTACTTATCATCGTACGGGTAAAAGTAATCGCGAAAGTGCAAAAGAATTACGATTAAATCGCAGAACCGTTGATTATAACGTTAAAAAATTTGAAGAAAGTGGTACATTTTCCAACAAAACATTATCTGGACGACGCAAAGCGACGACATCTGCAGATGACCGGCATCTAATACGGATAAGTAGACGCGATAGACGAAAAACAGCACCAGAAATTGCTGCTGAAATGAATAGAGCGCGTGCTAAACTAATTAGTGTGTCCACGGTACAGAGAAGGTTAAGGCAAGCGGGTTTACACGCAAGAATTGCTCTGCGATAACCACTACTACGAAAGCAAAACAAGATAAAACGACTAAATTGGGCTAAAGAACATAAGAATTGGACGATTGATCAGTGGAATAATATGTTGTGGACAGACGAATCGAAGTTCGAACTTTTCGGTAGTAAAAGGCGAATATTCGTAAGAAGATCCGCAGGAGAAAGAGTACTGCTAGAATGTATTGCGCCTACCGTAAAACATGGAGGAGGTTCAGTAATGATTTGGGGGTGTTTTTGTGGAAGATCTGTAGGCGATCTCGTCAAAATTGAGGGAATCCTAAGATAAGAAGGCTACAAGGAAATTTTAGAAAATAACGCTGTTCCTTCAGGACAACGATCCGAAACACACTTCTAGATTGTGTGGCGATTACTTGCTTCAACTAGAAGAGCAAGGGCAAATCTCTATAATGGTATGGCCAGCTCAAAATCCTGATCTGATCCCCAATAGAGCTTCTTTGGGAAGATTTGGACCGGAAGGTTCGAGAACGTGCTCTATCATCCACCACTGTACTGTGGGAACAACTTCAAGAAGCCTGGGCACAAATTACAGAAGATACACTGCAAAAATTAATTGAAAGGATGCCGCGGTTATGGGCCGCAATTATCAAAAATAACGGTGGGCACATTGATGAGAGCAAAATTTAATAATAATTAATGAAAAAGTTTTTATATAAGAAAAATGTAACTATTTTATGTTTATTTTACACTATTGTATTGGTACAATAAATAAATTTTCAGTACACATTTGATAGTTTAATAATTTTGGCTAAAACTAAGGGTGAGCAAATAAATATGACCGGTAGTGTATGTACGTAGTGATGTTAAAAAGATAAAGAATCATCTGAAAAACTATCCGTAACACATTGAATACAATGCCAAGTTTATCGTCTGAAACACAAAAATTTCACTCAATACAATGCCAAGTTTATCGTTTGAAACACAAAAATTTCGATAATTTTAACAGAACATATCAATTTGTACCTAATTTCCATCGGTTCATTCATTACCTTATCTTTGGCCATTCTCTAATTCATTCAACATTTACGTAGGTAGGTTAAAATGATGAAGACGTCTTTACAGAGAAAATAAAGTTTGTATAATCAATATTTTCATTTTATATAACGTAAATACATTATAAATATAAAAATAAAACGATTGTTTTTATTTTTTGTTTTCGCAGTTGTCTTTAATATGATTTACCCCAATGTTTCCCATTTCTATATGCACTGCCAATGTGCAATTTATCAAAAACAAAAAATAACTCTTCATTTGCATTAAATTATTCGTAAAAATTATACGAGCCTCTTCAAAAATAAATTTCACTATTTTTATACACGCATGTAATTCCAGATTTACATACACTACCGGTCATATTTATTTGCCCACCCTTAGTTTTAGCCAAAATTATTAAACTGTCAAATGTGTACTGAAAATTTATTTATTGAAGTTGTTCCCACAGTACAGTAGTGGATGATAGAGCACTTTCTCGAACCTTCCGGTCCAATTCTTCCCAAAGAAGCTCTATTGGGTTCAGATCAGGACTTTGAGCTGGCCATACCATTATAGAGATTTGCCCTTGCTCTTCTAGTTGATGCAAGTAATCGCCACACAATCTAGAAGTGTGTTTCGGATCGTTGTCCTGTTGAAATATAAAGTTTTCGCCAAGAATCCTTAGTCAACAGCGTTATTTTCTAAAATTTCCTTGTAGCCTTCTTTTCTTAGGATTCCCTCAATTTTGACGAGATCGCCTACAGATCTTCCACAAAAACACCCCCAAATCATTACTGAACCTCCTCCATGTTTTACGGTACACTGATCAATCGTCCAATTCTTATGTTCTTTAGCCCAATTTAGTCGTTTTATCTTGTTGTGCTTTCGTAGTAATGGTTTTCGCAGAGCAATTCTTCCGTATAAACCAGCTTGCCTTAACCTTTTCTGTACCGTGGACACACTAATTGGTTTAGCACGCGCTCTATTCATTTCAGCAGCAATTTCTGGTGCTGTTTTTCGTCTATCGCGTCTACTTATCCGTATTATATGCCGGTCATCTGCAGATGCCGTCGCTTTGCATCGTCCAGATCCTCTTTTGTTGGAAAATGTACCACTTTCTTCAAATTTTTTAACATTATAATCAACGGTTCTGCGATTTAATCGTAATTCTTTTGCAATTTCGCGATTACTTTTACTCGTACGATGATAAGCAATTATCATAGCACGCACTTCGACAGATAATTCCTTCGTCTTCGGCATTGCATTAAAATATTCATAATAACTCTCTATTTCACTGTTTTCGCAACAAAAAATGAACGATGACTGACATAAAATTTATTTTCCTTTTTGAATAACACATCCTAATATTGTAATTAGTTAGTACAATAACACAATGTTGGTAATACTTTTCGGAAATGCAAGTAAAACTGTTAATACTGTAGAGATTAGCCTATATAATATTTATGGTATTTTTCCAATTTATGACACCTTTACGATATATCATATACAATTTAAGATTTTCGTAAAAATTCATATGGAATTACTTCCACTAATAATATTGTTGAATAATTATAATACAGATTTTTCGAAAGATAATCCGTATTTCAGGAAACATATAAAATTGGGGTGAGCAAATAAATATGACTGGTAGTGTACATAATAAATAATTAATACTTATTTAATATAGAATGGAAACGTTAAATAATTGTAAAACAATTTCAATACTTTCTCAATTTGTTACTTAAGTATCCACAAGTAATCCTCGTGTTTCACTTGATTCACTGTGAGCATGTTACAACTTGTATAAGATACAACGCAACGGCTTCAATACTTAAGACATAAATTCAACAAATGAAACCACCGATATACACGTACATATTAAATTATACATGTGCACAAAAATTAAAAGAGATATACATGAATTTGATATCAACTAGTTTATAATAATTAATTGGAAATTATTTATTACATTACACGTAATATTTTTCGGCCAAAAATTTATAAAATTATTTATATTATTTCACTAAATAGAAGAAATCAGTAAACAATTATCATATATCACAATAATTACTATAATTATTCTCATTATTACAATTACAATTATTTATGTTATTATATGTAGTAATTTCTAGGTAAAAATGCCAAAACTTTCCTTTTTTGCAGTACGACTTACTAACTACCACATTTATTTACGCATAACAATTACCAGTTATTCGATGGAGTAATAATAAAATCTATTAACAAGACATAGAATTCATCGGATTGTTAATAAAATTCAATATTTCACAATCAATAACAGTAATGACGTCACATAATCGAATCAAATTTAATAAATTATAGCAATAGCGCCATCTACAAAATAAGAGCATTAAGTAAATGTTGACATCTCAAATTTCATGTTCGAATTACAGATTTCTATATAATAATATTTACGTTAATATATTTCAAAAATATAGATTAAAGATATTAAATAAATATCTACTATTTGAAACAGTTCACACGTATGTATGTTTTAATTAACAAAACTTTAAAGAAATATATGTATATTTTTAAAAATTTATGAAATAATCAATGTTGCCATATATAAAAAACGAATATTTCAAAAATTTTTTCCAATATTCATAGATGGCAGATCAATTGGAAATAGAAACACATAACTTGAAACCTAACCAAATAAATTATTGAAAACTAAGTTTACACAAATTTTAAATTATATTAATTATGGTTGGTACAATTTTCATATTACTTTACGCTAATTTTTATTTAATTAATTTCTAGAACGTAGTGAAACAAATCATTGAAAGAACTACACAATTACATTTAAGAAATACGCAAAATGCTTTACGATTGTACACCACATCAAAACAACCAGAGGAAGAACTAGATAAATTGTATAAAATAGTGGAATTAGAATTAAGAGGCAATGATCCTGCTGTATTAAATAGTTTTGCAAAATTTGCAACGATGGTTGGAAATAATTTTAATATTCAATGTAAAACGTAGGTAGGATTTAATAACAGTATAAAATTATATTGAAAACAAAATTTTTAGGTGGAATTTACGAAAACCTTTACACGAAAGACACACAGTTTTAAAATCTGTTCACATTTACAAGAAACACAGAGTCCAATATGAAGTTAGAACGTATTTTGCATTCGTCCAGTACAAATATCTAACTGGTTCAACTGCAGATACTTTACTAGAGTATGTTGAAAGAAATTTACCAGAAGGTGTAGCACTGAAAGCTAGTAAAGTATGTACAAGCACAATATAAGTTTTTAAAATAATTTAAACTTTTTTTTATACAGGTGGAACTTCATGCTCTTCCAGACTATATTTCTGCACCTAAAGTAGAGGAAGCTAATTTATAAATATTAATGTATTTATTAGTTTAATAAATAGCTAGTAAAACTTTCACGACTTTATTCTGTGTTGATCAACCAAATTTAATATAAAAAAATTTAAAAAGAAAGATAAGGGGACAATGAAAGATCATTGATTTTGGCAAAAATTTGAATATTGGCGGGAACTTGTCAATTTCAAATTATATTACAGATACATCTCAAATATTATTTCTTAAAATATGACATTAAATAATAAAAAATATAAATTAAACAACCTTCAATAAACATTTTTTATTTCTAAGATAAATTATGTTCTATTTTCTATGTGCATAATTTATTACTATTACAAAGTATTTCTGCCATTATACGGTCCTTTTATTAATAATTTATTCGAGAATTAAAATAAATATGTACATATTAAATTAAAATCAATGTATAAAATAAAAAAACAATGATAAATATGCTCGTTATTTTGAATGATTGCTACGTGTCGCTGACAATGCTACGATGAATGCATAGATTGGACAGATTTTATAGACGTTTGTAATTTAAAAAATGTTTATAAATTCTACATAATCTTATAAAAGATATCCTAATCATTAATTTCCGTTAGGTTATATGATATAGTATGTATTTATCTTTTCGCAAGACATATTTAACAAATAAAAGATATAACTGCATTTTTCGATAGATAAAAATAACGTAAATACTGTATACTGAAAATAGCTCGACGTTATCTACTTACGAAGAATAACATTTTAATTAACAATCTATTTAAAGCAGTTGTTAACACGTAAAACTACGCGTGCGCACTAAAATTTATTTAATGATATTTTCGCGTCACATGACCTGATTTTGTCCCCGTGACCAAAATTGACGGAAAATTCAAATATTTAGGACAAAATTATTTTTTTAAGGGTAATGGATATCTTGGATCCATTAGACACTAGGTAAACACGATTTTTAATGTATACAAATAATTCAAGAACTGTTGTCGTTATGTAACGTTCTGCGTAGTCTATGACAAGGTCACTTATATGTTATGATAGACAAGATAAGTGTGCTTAATAATAATAATAACAGTAAGAAATTAAAAGGGGACACGAATTTGTAGCATCGCAACTGAGGATGGTGAAGGAAAGGTGATAATAAATCAAGGTGTAAATATTGTTGAAGAACAAAATATGGAGAGTGATGATGAACAAAGAGTTGTAGACCACTTATCACCACAGACCTTACTGGAAACACCGCCAGATGAAGTACAATATTCATATAGATCACCAGAAGGTATTAAATTATTCTTAACCTCATTTTTGTTTGTATTGTCAAAGTTACTAATCTAGGTACTGTAACGTATGGAGTATTAAAAGTTGAAGATGGTGTTGATAATGTGCCACAAATTGTGACTACTGCAGCCAATTTTGCAAATGCTGGTGTACAGCAAGTACTGACAAGTAATCTAAATGGACAATTGTATGTTATTAGTCCTAATGATGTGTTTGTTAGTCAAAGTGGAACAAGGGCTATTGCTCCAAGGTCTACAATAATTGATGGCTCCTCAGCTGTTAGTTCTAATATAAAAAAGGTAAACAAAACATTATTATTTTAAAATTCTTTCCTAATCGGAATTATCACAGAACGATGAGAAACGGAGGGCTACACACAACGAAGTGGAAAGGAGAAGACGGGACAAAATAAATAATTGGATATTGAAATTATCCAAACTTATTCCCGAAAACAGTTCAGGGGAAATGAAAGGTAATGGTCACTATGACGGACAATCAAAAGGCGGAATATTAGCTAAAGCCTGCCAATACATTCAAGAGTTACAAGACTGTCAACAAAACATGGAGCTTTGTTTGAAAGAGAAAAAGCAACTATCGCAAAATTTCGAAACTATCAAACAAAGGAACTTAATATTAGAACGCGAAAACCGGGAATTAAGAGAACTTTTGAAAAGGCATGGTGTCGAAACTATAAGTGAAACATTATCATAGTTTTATATATGGTATTTATGGGCCTATTCATGATTGCAATCAAAAAAAGGTTACGAGTTATGCTTAATATAATATAGTCGATCAATTTTATTGAGTAAAATCAAAACCAGATTAAGTATCTTTAGTAGATTATAACTATTGGTGATTGCAGTTAAGAATGGAGTTCAATAAATAATAAAATATTTGTATGCTACACTATATAATATTAGTAATTGTTAATTATTGTTTTAGTTATTTTTTTATATAGCAAATTCTTTATTGAAATAAATCATGTTTTTATTCTATATGTACTAATTTCAGTTTATATGAAATTTAGTTGTTAGATTTTACCTGTTACGTTTTATTGTAAATATATAAATTTATGAGATTTCAATATTTGGTTTGTAAATATCTTTTAAATACACAAAATTACTATTTAAAATTTGAACGATGCATCTGCATTGTTTATTAGTTAAATATATTGAATTTTTGTATTACGAGTATTTAATCCCTATCCAATAAATGTTAATACAAGTTGCGAAAATATGAAAATATTTTTTTGAGATATTTTACTAAACGAGCTTGCAAGAAGTTCTTTTTAAATTTTTAAAGTAAATTTGTAAAATTGTCTACTCATGAAACTATTAAAAACGGACATAAACATAATTTAATTGCATTTATTAATAAAGGGTTTTCCAATAGGGACTTGACAACTTTTAAATCAATTTGTGAACGCACCTTTTCACTAATCATCGAATTGTCACTGTCAATTTATTCAGTAAACTTAACATTTTCATCATGGTAAAGTACACGAACGAACAACGTCTGCAAATTATAAAAATTTACTACAGAAATTCGGAGTCGGTGACCGCTACTTTAAGGGCGTTAACTCCGATTTTCGGTCGTAATTCTCGCCCTAGTAGACAGGCAGTAACAAGTTTAGTGCAAAAATTTGAGTCTACATATTCGTTGTGTGATGCCGTGCCAGTGAGACAACGGGTTGGTCGAAAATATCGCTGCCGTTGAAACGTCCATAGCAAATGATCCAAATCAGTCAATTCCACGGCGTTCTCAAGAGTTGGGCATCGCCCAGACCACTTTATGGCGAATTTTGCGTAAGGATCTTGATTTACACCCATACAAGATCAAGCTGACTCAAGAATTGAAGCCGATGGACCATTTGAAGCGACGTACGTTCTCCGATTGGGCTCTGGAAAAGATGTGCCAAGATGATCATTTTCATCGCAAAATCATTTTCAGTGACGAAGCTCATTTTTGGCTCAATGGGTTCGTCAATAAGCAAAATATGCGTTACTGGTCGGGTGAAAATCCACATGTGCTTCATGAAACACCACTTTATCCACAAAAAATAACTGTTTGGTTCGGTTTACATGCCGGCGGCGTCATAGGACCATATTTTTTCGTCGACGATAATGATCGTCACGTTACTGTGAATGGTAATCGTTATCGCGCCATGATTACCGATTATTTTTGGCCCGAATTGGAAGATATGGACTTGGACAACATGTGGTTTCAGCAGGACGGTGCCACAAGCCACACAGCACACATTACAATCGATTTATTGAAGAGTAAGTTTGATGAGCGTGTTATCTCAAGAAATGGACCAGTCGATTGGCCGCCTCGTTCGTGCGATTTAACCCCTCTAGACTTTTTTCTTTGGGGCTATGTCAAGTCATTGGTCTATGCCAACAAGCCGACAACGTTGGAAGAGCTCAGAGTCAACATTGAACGCGAAATAGCAGCCGTTTCGGCCGAGTCATCGAAAATTGGGTTCAACGAATCGACCGCTGCAAACGTGTCCGCGGCGGCCATATGAACGAAGTCGAGTTCCATTCATAAATGTTTTGATTGTACTTCAACCCGATAATAAAGTTTTTGAAATATCTCAAATGGTCTGCATTTTATTTTGAAAAAAATTTGTCAATTCCTTATTGGAAAACCCTTTACATAGGAATCTATAAAAATATAAATATTGTTATAAATTTAATAAAACTAGTTGAGAGAGTGCGGAAATTCGGGCGGCGTTTCACGCTGAGAACGTAGTTTTATTGTATATGCACAGCTGTGGGCAAATGTTGTATATGCACAGCTGCGAGCAAATGTTGTATATGCACAGCTGCGAGCAAATGTTGTATATGCACAGCTGCGAGCAAATGTTGTATATGTACAGGTGCGAGCAAATGTTGTATATGCACAGCGGCGAGCAAATGTTATGCCGTCAAAATTCGAGGCATTCAATACACAGGTTTCTATTTCATATTCTTTCTGTTTCATGTTGCGATAATCTAAGCAGAACGACTTAGTGAAATGTGCATTTATAAAAATAAAATAGCTAGAAAATTTGATTTTTTATACATTTATGTGAAAGTTCTTCTATGTTTAGTTCATTGTACCACTTACCTTACAAAATTGCTTATAATTACTTCATATTTCAATTTTTTTTTTATTTCTGTGAAAATTTGCTAATTACGGAACTACAATATACGATGTCACTGAAACAATATCAACATCTTTGTTTAAATTAGTATTTTTGTATATGTAAACTACTAACGCGAAGTTAGAACTTTTTAATTATTTCGAGTTGGCATAAATATTACTCATATTGCAGGTCGACCAGAACCGAAGCCAGGTTTCTACAATTTTATGAACATAAATGAGCACATCATATTTTCTATACGAGGGGATACCCAACAATAACCGGAATGGCAGCACTGTGGGTGGGGCTTGCATAGAACGCATTCCTGCCGCTAGGTGCGCGTGATACACGTTTTGCGTTAGATGCAGTCGGTTCTTTCGCCGAATAAGGTTGTGTTTAGTTACAGTGTATCTTTTTGTAAAAGCATTTTCGTTCGCTCGTCGTTTCTTGTAATGTCAGACTTAAGTAAACAGCGTGCGACTATGAAATTTGGAGGTTCTGAGAAGACTGCGTAACAGTGTACGACGAAAGAGGCCCGATTTGTGACAGACAGATCGACTAATACAGCGAATCGCACTCCAAGATAGCCACAAATCAGCTATAGCAATTTCTGCTGAATTTCGTACCCAAGGCAAAGCTCCAATTACTGTGCATACGGATAGAAAACGGTTGATTGCAGCGAATTCACCTGCTCGTAAGCCTTTGGTCCACCAAGAAGCGCTTTACGTGGGCGAAAAATATCGACACTGGAATATGGATGACTGGGCCTAAGTAATTTGGTCCGATGAATCTACTATTTACGTAAGTACTTAAAAATATCCTACAAACCTTGTAATAAGCATAACGAAACAGAATGTATTTCACCCACTGTTAAACACGGTGATGGAAGCATCATGATTTGGTGGTGTATGACTGCACAGGGTGTCGGAGAAGTGCATTTATGTGAGGGGCGCATAAATGGAGTGTGCTATATAGACATGTTAGAAGAGGTTCTTGAAGCATCTATTTTACGATATCGATTCTGGCATTCTTGTCACAAAGCTCGACCTGTAATTCAATGGTTTGATGAGAAACGAATTAAGCTTTTGAATTGGCCCTTACAGTCCCATGACCTCTCGTTCATGGAGAACAGATGACAAATTATAAAGTAAAGGATTTGTAAACGCAATTACACCTTCAAAAGAGCGCTCAAACGGACAGTGTTTCAGGAATGAGTGTCTGTTGCGCCAGAAACTTGTTATAAACTCGTGGCTACTATACTTCAAAGAATTAATGCTGTAATAAAGTCTGGAGGAGGAAGCATTACATATTAATTTATTTAATAAAAAAATGTAAATCCTCTTCTGTAGTTTTTTGTTTTGAATACCCTGTTTTATCATAACGCTAAAAAAATACGCTGCCTACATGTTTAATATTGTTTATTAAAGTTCTGTTGTGATGATCACAGACTAGACACGTATTATTATTTATGGGATTTTCTGTATCTTCATTCCATTAAACACTAGACAGTGTTAGACACCTCCTCAACTTCAGAATCTAGTCACAATCAACATTCTGTTTACTTTGCAAAACATGTTCCTTTGGCGTATTAAATACGACTGTATTATCTATTCGGAGCTCTTCTCTTCATGTTTTTTTGGAATTTAAATGATCGTCATACACTTTACGATAACTAAAATTTTTGCATGGATTGCAATATATGGATTTGGCATTCTGTAAGTTTTCGGATTCTCTACACTGTTATAAAATTCTTCCGAGGTTACGGGCGATAAATCTGCGGCTTTACATTTCAAATTATAACATTATCAGTCTGTTTTGTAATGTAAACGTTGAATTTCTGTATCTTTGAACGCAACACGGCACAATGTACAGTGATATGTCTTCATTCTTTTCTGTATTGCAAACTATACGATAATCCACAGAGAATAAGTTCGATAACAACACCAAAGTTTGCCTGAAGAGAGTTTATTACTCGAAACACGTCGTAAGCAGCGAATTATTAACATTTGAATTATTCTCAGTCGTTCGCCTAATGACACATGTCAACTTTAAAAGTGTTCTGATAACAAAGCTATACATTTGGCGGGACGAACACGCACTTCGTTCTTTCGTTCAGGCAAATACATGTTCCAAAGATAGAGGGCGGTATTGTTTCTTCATTTTTTTACCCCATCGTAAATCGATAACTCACAGAGAATAAGTTCGTTTCTAAAGCTTGCCTGAAGAGTGTTTATTACTGGAAACGCGCCGCAAGCAGGACGTTATTAACATTTGAATTATTCTCAAACGTTCACCTAACGGCATATGCCATGTTTAAAAGCGTTCAATCTAGATAGCAAAGCTATACATTTAGGCACTTCTTTCGGACAATTGCATGTTCAAAAGATATTATATCACTGAATTTCGAGCTGGAATTAGTGTGGAAACATATCTGATGTTTCAAATATTTAACCGATTTTATTCTCACGTTTCGTAAATTATATATAAATATTTATTTTATTTACCTTCTATCGAGCGCACGCCTATGGTGCGCCAACGCATATATGTGTATACAATCCATTGCCATTTAATTAGAATTAAAAAAATTTAAATCTGTATTCTTAAGAGTGTTAATTACTATACGATATTCAAGACCTAATTCATTTGTCTACGTTCTTATTTTATATAGTATCGTAACTAAATTATTATTACCTGAAGGAGTTTAATACAAGTTCAGGAAACTAAATTAGCATTAAAAAAAACTGAAATAGTAAAAATTTACCTAATTTAAATAACCCGCCAGAAGAAAAAAAATTCTAGATCACCGGTAAAAATCTCCTTGACAATTCGTTTCTAATCATTCGTGATTGTAATCTAACCTATGTTACAACTTGCAATTTTATCTATTTTTTTTTGTTAGTATCGAATTGACCTACAATGGATACTTTTACTTGTATATCGTGCCGCGTTGCCTTCAAAGATGGTGAAATCCAACGTTTACATTACAAAACAGATTGGCATCGTTATAATTTGAAACGTAAAGTCATAGATTTACCGCCCGTAACCTCAGAAGAATTCCAGCGAAGAGTTTTACAACAACGTAAAGAATCCGAAAACTTACAGAATGACAAGTCCATATATTGCAGTCCATGCAGAAAGAGTTTTGGTAATTGTAAAGCGTACAGCAATCATTTAAATTCCAAGAAACATAAAGGGAACAGCTCCGAAGTAGACAATACAGTTGCATCTGATGCGCCAAAAAAAAATGTTGTGCGAACTCAACGGATTGTTTATTACGAAACAGAGTTGGAAGTCGAGGAGGTAGACAGTGATGAATGGGAGGAAGATACAGATAATCCAATAGACAAGAATAATTGTCTATTCTGTGATCATCATAGCAGAACCTTATTAAATAACATCAAACATATGAGTATAGAACATTCATTTTTTATTCCTGACGTTGAATTTTGTATAGATGTAAAGGGCTTGTTAACTTATTTAGGAGAAAAAATTAATTGTGGTAAGTTATTTCTATTTTATGCATTGCTATAAATTTATTTGAAATAAATTCTGTTTTGTAGCTTTCTTTTTAATTGGAATGTAATTGCAGTATAACAAACTGAAAAAAAATCTATTTTTCTAAAACGCTGTCTTTATTAAAAACTTAAACTAGAAAAAATTATATTTGCAATTGCATTGCTTCAATATATTTAAGAAATATTTACTAAATTAAAATACGATGTTTCAGATTTCATATGTATTTGGTGTAATGAAAAGGGACGTACGTTTTACAGTGCAGGGGCTGCAAAAAGTCATATGTTAGATAAAGGTCATTGCAAAATGCTTCATGAAGGTCTAACATTAGCCGAATATGCGGACTTTTATGACTACTCATCATCCTACCCAGATCATGACAATGACGTAGACAAAGATAGTGAAGTTGCAGTAACGGAGCTAGATGATTCAGATTACCAACTGGTATTGCCTTCTGGAGCCATAGTAGGTCATAGGAGCCTCATGAAATACTACAAACAAAGTATAGATCCTAATCGTGCCTTAGTTCTGTCAAATAATTCGAAAAAACTGCATAGTGTATTAGCTAGTTATCGAGCTGTAGGGTGGGATACCACACAACAGGAAGCTGCAGAACGAAAAGCTAGAGATTTACATCATATGAAACGAATGCAAAGTAAATATAGTATGAAATTGGGAATGAAGGCAAATAAGTTACAAAAGCATTTTAAACAACAAGTTAACTTTTAAAATGTTATACGTGTATATATATATATGTGTAAATGTATATAAAAATGTGGAAAAGTTCCTCTTTTTTATACATAGAATGACATTCTAATATTTATATGTTAAAATAAAATCCATTAAAATACGTGAGTGAGCATTGAAAAAGAATATTTGAGGTTTTATTTAAACCCTTCCCCAAGTGTTTTTTCTACTTTAAAAATTTATTTTACGCTCTTGTTTATAAATGTGTATTTATTAGGTAAAAAGTGGCAATTTTAATATTTAATAATTATAAGTTAAGTATTTTATTTTAAAGGGAACAATATTGAAAAATCGAAGTGTTACTTAATTTTTGGACGGCCCTATAAATGGTTTTTATTGCAAATCATCTCTGAAAATATTGATGAAAAAACATTTTTAAAAAGTTCAAATATATGCATATACAGTAAAACCTGTGTTAACGGCCACCTGAGTTTCAAAGTTC